>JAVYIG010011049.1:0-63839 GCA_035222895.1 Strongylocentrotus droebachiensis
GTACCTATCTCTTCCCACATGCATAAGAATGATGAATGAGAATGAGAAAAGAGTTAATATTCTCATATACGTTTATTGATACAATTACCCAGTCGTTAGTAAAATTTAAAAAAAAAAAAAAAAAAAAAAAAAAACCTTACCACTCAAATTGTTTGGTGCTTTTGCAAGTGGTGCATCATCCTCCTCTTTTGAGTCCTCATTTCTTGCTGGAGCCGTTGGCCTTGCAGGAGCTGGAGCGGTTCCTTCATTGTTGTCATCGTTGACGTTTCATGTCATCTTCATCAGCTTGCTCCTCCACGGTTTCAATATCATTAGGTCTGGCAATAACCTTGCATATTTGTTTCCATTGTCCCTTGAGTCCATTTGTCAGTAAACATATATTCTGGAAATGAGGGTTTTTCGAATTTGGAGATGTTTGTACTTTGCATAAAATTCTTTTGATTGATCACCCTGCCGTGATAGGTTGCCATTCATCATACATGACCAGAATGGTTCTTTCTTTAGCAAAATGCTTCTTGATGGCATTGAAAAACTCTGGATGATAATATGCATTTAATGATCGGTCATGACCTTCATTGGCATTAGCAATATAAGGCTTAATCTCATTTACAGTTTCATCAAAAAGTTCTGAAAATGGGGAATCAGTATCTTCAATAGCATTCCAGTCAATAGTTTCATCGTTGATTTGACTTTGTGGTTCTATTTTCTTATGTGTATTTATGTCACTTTGCATTAATATTTCACTGATACTTTGGAATGAATGTAGTACTTCTGTGGTTTCGAATTTGGATAAAACAATAATAGCTATTAATTTAACTAGATTCAACATTGGTCGGAGGTTGCAATGCTCTGCATAGTAATCCACCTAACCAAGACATGCCGATCTTATATTTCTCTTTAAATTGTGCTTTGCTTCGAGGTTAGAAGCAAACTTTGTTGGACTGGATGTCCTCTGGGGCGTAACCTCGAGGAGGAATGATGGCAATGGCATCTTTTTGGAGATAGTTTCTCCGAAAGACGAGATGGCAGGCAGCGGCGATGGTGATGCACTTGGTCAGGGGTCGACGCCCAGATCAAACTCGCACAGTTTCGACACTTCTTTAAACAGAGTCCGGAAGTGGAGACAGCATCTTCTCAAAATGTAGACGTCGCTGACACAATAGGCATGAAGCTCCTCCGACATGATGAACTCCCGCCCAGACTATACTTCTCCATCGTACCATGTCAGAAACTCTTCCCTCTTCTTGCTGGACATACTCTCTGGATAATAGTATTTGGCATCTGGCCTGGGTCCCCGATAGTCCATGTTGGCGTTGATGTTGAAAAGATGTGGAAAGAAGCCCTTCTTGACTTCTTCTACTCCGAAGGTGGCTGGCAAGGCAGAGAGAGGCATCGGTAAAAAATTCAAGAGTCGATGAAACGGATGCCATTGTTGGGCACGGTCATGCTCATAATCTTACCACCAGCCAAGATCAAACGGGGGATGATGCAGTTGCGCTAGAGATATTCCTGAATGAAAATTCCATCGTAATTTTTGAAGTTATGAGCGATGAAAGTAGCACCACGGTTCTCGTTTGTGTCTAACACTCATTCACAAAAATCATCGCCGGTGTTGGGTCCTTGAAACACCCATTGTTTCCTCTCTGCCTTGCCGCAACTTTTACAATCTTGTTCAAATGGATTATCTGCGCAATAACCACAAGCTCTTTGTGCCACGCAGTAATTGGGTATATGCTTGCCGGTATCTTGCGTACATTCAAAGTCGAAAAATACAAATTTGGCGTGCTTTGGTCTCTCGTCGTCGTTGTCTTGGGAACGGTTCTCATCTCGCTTATTCCTTCAAATACAGTGCTTGAATGAAGCCAGCCAGCCCTCATTTGATATGACGGGGAAAATGGCTGTTCCATGGCTTCAACTATGGCCATCTCGAGTATTATGGACCGAATATTGGATGGTCTTGGCATGTCACAACAATGACCGCGAGCAAAAAAACCCATTAATTGCATAGTTAAATTGTGAGTGTAATTGTTGGTCTGGAGTGCATTCCGAATAATATTTTTATCATTAGTGGATAGATTAAGGAGAAAAGATTGTTGTGCTAAACGGGATGGCAGGGATCTGCCCGTTAAAATAAAAACTAAGGAGGTATGGGACATTGAGGGTGGTAGATATCCAGTGAGGACAAAACCATGACCTAATTTTTGCTTTTCGTGGAAACGAGGGAATATGCAACTCTTTTTAACTACTCCCGAACCCTTGACCATTGCCTATTCCCTCCACCATTGAATTGCAGAAGGAATTGAAGTCATTGTTATGGAGGCACGGAAGGCGCAATGCGTTTGAGCAGGTACTTGCTTCTGGGTACCACCCTCCCGTGAACTTGATTGTTGGTGTTGGGTCGAAGCCACATGGTGGCTCCACATTCATACATGTGACGAACACCATCAGATCTTCTAACTTCACTTTTCTCTTGGTTGTGCCTGAAATGTACTCCAACAACCCAGATTCGGTGTCCATCACAAAATCTGCCCACCACGCTGAGATTGTCTCCTTTTTAAGGTTTGCATTTGAACCGGGCAGGGAGTCGCTCTTCTCATTAAACACACCGAGGATTGCTGAGACACTCGGTGGCTCTGGTTTGCTGCAGAATTGATCTGTCCTGAGCTTGGGGTGCTTCTGGACAGACTGCAGCAAACCCAGGGTTGAGAGTCCCTCTCTCAGTCTGCCAAAAAAATAATCATTGACATTTTGAATACTCCACATCCAGCACCTGCACGACATCGTCCACATCTCCTCCTACTTCTTCCTGTATAGCCTCCAATGCTGCTAATTCTGCTTCCTCCTCTTCCAGGTTGAGGATCATGTTATCTGGAAAAAAAAAGTGCAGTCCGATTAAACGAAAGCACAGGATTTATGTGAATTCAGTCAAACAAGGCTTAGATCTAATCCCTTACAACTTGTTAAATATAATTACCCACATATTTAATCTAAAAAAGATGCGGACATTAAAGAATGATGGAAAAGACTGAAGATTCATTATTGGAGTAAGAAGAAATGAAACAAATTGGAATCATTGATCATTATCAGTAATTCTTCTGTTCATAATTGGATCATGTGGCGCGTAGAAATTTCATTTAAGGAATTATATTTAAGGTTGATGAATTAATGTTAATGATTTGAAAAATGAATATTAATATGAATAATAATTCTCAACAAAACATATTGCTCACAATCACATGGGTAAAACATTTTACAACTGACATGTTCGTAATTTATTTCAAGATCGCGTAATACTGCCCCTACCCTATCATCGCTTATTCCTTCAAATACAGTGCTTGAATGAAGCCAGCCAGCCCTCATTTGATATGACGGGAAAAATGGCTGTTCCATGGCTTCAGCAATGGCCATCTTGTGTATTATGGACCGAATATTGGATGGTCTTGGCATGTCACGACAATTACCGCGACCAAAAAAACATTTTAATTGCATAGTTAAGGTACATAATTACATATTTACAAATGTACATAATTACATATTTACAAATCAACAATCTCCGGTCAACTACAACGTGGAAGTGTCTAGTGTCCTTGAGCTCTCAACGCGTATCCAACCTGTCTACACTTGGTGTTGACCGCCTCACGGATCTCCTTCTGGAACGAAGTTGTTGCCGCATATGAACAAATTTGACCCACATTCGGCCAAAAGATCAATGAGTCATTTTGTGTACCTCCCATACAGACGACGAACGTTCGAGTGCACTAGAGCGTAACACCAAGGTACCGGACTCGTCGATTTTTATGAAATAGGGCTTTATCGTATAAAACTGGTGAGAGTGTGAATGTCAACACCGCTGTGCGTGCGTGACTTGTCAACACTCTCCCTCTCTTTCTCTCTGTTTCTCTCTCCCCTCTTCTTCTCCCAAAAAAGGAAAACAAATCAGGAAAATATATATTTATGTCTAGTAGATACAGATGCACATCACAATACATAAGTCCATTGTCATCCCTCCGTCTAAGATGGGCGGGATCACCCTGCAATATGAATACGCGATTCCTTCACTAGCAGATCGACCATGAATATTTAGATCTGCTCATGCAGTGAGTTCTGAGTGCCATTAATTTGCTAAATTTCAGGAAAGAGTCCAGTGTCTCGTGAGAGATATAATCTAATCCCTACACACCTGTTTTGTAAAAGATCGTCCATAATATCGAAATTCCCTTCATTAAATTGCTGAAATCAACGTAAACTGTGTCTTTTCCATCGCCGGAGCCGAGTCAAATTTGGTGGTAGAAATACGCACGGCTGCGAGCACGGTGTGTAAGCCTCATTGTCCGCTGTGTAATAACTTCGCTTACGCACTCGCACACATTATAGAGGTCATGAGTGAATTCATAAGACTGCTTTTCATTGGATTGAAATTGGCCCTAATTTCTCGACAACCAATCAAATTATGTGTAACATCAGACGGTAGGGGATTACATATCCTCTGTTTTGGCGCCCGAGCTGGCCCAATAACAAGTCGCAGTTACGAGCATTAGCTCCTTGAAGTACACAACCCCAGTGAAAAAGGCGAATTTTCACGTGACCTCCATAGAGAATTCACAAAGTAAATGATTGTTGTCCCCTTTTGAAGACGAAAAGGCCATAATTTCCAGTGAACAAATCACTTCGAAATTGGTTTCAATGGAAAGAACAGTAATTGAATATGTGATTTCCACCCGAGCTGATGTGAAATCAAAGTTTCTTTTCATTGTAGGAGCATTTCTTTGCACACTTAGCGCATTTTCAAAGAAGATTTCACGTGTTGTAGACCGCGGAGCGAGTCCGCGTTTAGCAGATGCCCGAAATTTGTTCATATGTAGAGCCCGGAAACTGCTGTCCGACTTGCGCGGTGATGGCCTGGAACGCCGGCTTTCATTTCAAACTCTACTTGGTGACCCACTCCTTCCCCACCGCGGAAGTTGCTCCTCGTAAACACCTTGGTGAGCAGCCTTTGGACCTGAACATCCCTGATGCGCATCATCATAGTCCAGCTGGTCCATGGCGAAGGTGTTTCCCTCTGCTCCAATCAGGAATAGTCCCAGGATGGTTGGGGCACTCAGTGGCTCTGGTTTGCTGCAGAATTGATCTGTCCTGAGCTTGGGGTGCTTCTGGACAGACTGCAGCAAACCGAGGGTTGAGAGTCCATACGATTTAATTCTGGTTGTAGCTGGTTGTATGCATAGGCCAACAGCCTCTGCTTCTCTGTCTCATCGTCTGCAGACCAGTGTAAGCTCCAATCGTCGTCCTCTTGCTCCGCCCACTCTCCTTCCTCTTTTTCCTCCCTCCGCTCAACCTCTATCTCCTCAAACTCCAAATACTCCTGCGACTCCTCCTTCACAGGACAGTCACATACATGTTGCAGCATCAGGGAAGGCATCGCCTTTAATGATGATCAGCTGCAAACTTTTTATGTTTGTTGTTCCATTGACAAACAGGTCTGTCTGCACAGCCCCTCTCACGGTAGTAGCATTGCCTGTCATTAATCTGCAGGCTTTACAGTGGATTTTCAACCCATCTCCAGTCTTCTTGCAAGAAACCTTTTTTCCTTAAACTCTTTCTCCCTTTTCTTTCTACTCTAGAGGACTGTCCAGGACTAGAGTAATTATTTTTTGAAGATGCACTGGCTCTTATCACAAAATCCTCCCAATTTTCAAGGTTATTGAACATCCTTCTTTGCATGTTCATGAAAAACAGATCCAATTTGGAACGGAAGTGTTGTGAACAATAGGGCACCCTATTATATGTACCAAGCAGATCCTCTTTGGGAACTTATAGACCATGTTTCTTTTGGTATGGATGTATTTTTTCTCTTTCTTTGACAATTCCTCACCCTCAAATTGTCGTGAAATTCATGTTGGATAGGAACAAAGTCCCTCATATATAATCTTCCTAGCTCATCAAGTCGTTGAACTCTTTTAATATTCAACATCCGCTTTGTCTCTTGCATATTCTTTTCCATTGTCCCACGTGTCCATTTTTCAGTAAACATATATTCTGGAAATGAGGTTTATTTAAATCTATGCGATTATGGAGATGTTTGTACTTTGCATAAAATTCTTTTGATTGATTCCCCTGCCGTGATAGGTCAACATTTACTGGGATAGTCCCAGGATTGCTGAGGCACTCAGTGGCTCTGGTTTGCTGCAGAATTGATCTGTCCTGAGCCTGGGGTGCCTCTGGACAGACTGCAGCAAACCAAGGGTTTTTGGAGATAGTTTCTCCGAAAGACGAGATGGCAGGCAGCGCGATGGTGATGCACTTGGTCAGGGGGTCGACGCCCAGATCAAACTCGCACAGTTTCGACACTTCTTTAAACAGAGTCCGGAACTGGAGACAGCATCTTCTCAAAATGTAGACGTCGCTGACACAATAGGCATGAATCTCCTCCGACATGATGAACTCCCGCCCAGACGATACTTCTCTATCGTACCATGTCAGAAACTCTTCCCTCTTCTTGCTGGACATACTCTCTGGATAATAGTATTTGGCATCTGGCCTGGGTCCCCGATAGTCCATGTTGGCGTCGATGTTGAAAAGATGTGGAAAGAAGCCCTTCTTGACTTCTTCTATTCCGAAGGTGGCTGGCAAGGCAGAGAGAGGCATCGGTAAAAAATTCAAGAGTCGATGAAGGGCAGGTCCAAGCTATTTGCTTTGTGACGTACGGGACATTCAGAGACTTTAAACAAGAAATAACAATGGATGACATTATTTATATGGCTATCTTTTGGTATGAGTCTGTGGCTATTATGGGCTAGTTCATTTGTGGAAAGTTTTAGTTCTGACCAATTCATAAATTAATTTTTAATGTAATTAATGTGCTGCGTGACGTACGGGACCAGAGAATTTCTGACTTTTTCAAAAATAAGTTCATCATAAAAGTTCTCTGAATTTATTAAGTTATGAGATTTATGGTAATGATATCTTAATTCATTATGGAATCAAGCATTAATCACAACTATT
This sequence comes from Strongylocentrotus droebachiensis, assembly GCA_035222895.1. Classification (NCBI taxonomy): domain Eukaryota; kingdom Metazoa; phylum Echinodermata; class Echinoidea; order Camarodonta; family Strongylocentrotidae; genus Strongylocentrotus; species Strongylocentrotus droebachiensis. The sequence continues at coordinate 7,003 of JAVYIG010011049.1, forward strand.
ACCATATTTTTCTGACCTTTCGTTGTTATGTAATATACCAAAACATAAATGTGTGTATGTGACGTACGGGACACGTGACGTACGGGACAACTTTTCCCTATGGGAAAGTGCATTGAAATGAAGAATTTTCGTCAAAATTTGTTAAATGTGAACAATTTTAACTTAAATCAGTGACAATTAGAGTGTTTTAGAACCCAATTAGATCCTCTGACCATCACTTAATATCATCTGTGTTAATTTATGGGGTAAATCAATACAAACATTACTTTAACAAAGAAAACAAATTGAATTAATATATTCATACCCACTATATTACCATTTTTATTCCATTTACCCATCTATCATGTGCAGTCATGCTTCTTTTCTCATTTCTTTTATCCATTCCATTCAACATTGCAAAATGTTTTTAAATAATAATTAATGAAGAAGATGAACTTGAACTTGAAAACTTTTATTTAAACTTGTTTGAAACACAGGGGCACACTCGGCACATCATATTTTGTCAAAGAACATTTCTTATGCTCTTAAGTGTTTGTGAACAAAGATACATTAAAAATATGAAGTCTTTTCTTCATAGCTTGTTTGAATTACTTGATAGTAATATCATAGAATTTTGAAGGAATTCAAAGATAATGCTGAACTTATTGTCTTTTTTAGATCCTTTTATCACAGATTAGAACATGTACAGTGTATAATTATGTTGCTGTCATATATTCAAGAATTTTGATGTACATTAATGTAGCCTACATGTTTGTGAAAGATGGATACAAAAATATAAATCTTGAATGTATTTTGTATTGATTAAAGACATCTTATTAACACCACCAGATATAAGAAATTAAAACCCTAAAGGTTTGTTTGACCTTTTCCACAATTCAAAAGATTAAAGCAAAATCAACAAAAATGCATGGGTGTAAAAGTGATAAAAATCTTAAGTGGGTGAGAGTGTGAAATACTCAAAAAGGCTATCCTTCCTTAACAGTTATGATTTAGTTTTTAGGAGATCAAAATTCCCAAGCTGGCTCCATGTATGCTGTAATCCTTTACCATCATATATGACATTTAAATAGAATATCAAAAAGACCTCACATGGAGAGCTTGATAGCATACATGTGCTAAGATTCTTACCTGCAGCATCTTTGAGTTGTAAAAGCCAGCTTCTGGTGCATCTACTACCATATAATTTCATTAGACTCATTCCAGGAACTAGTACACTATTATGATTTACATATTTAGCATCCTGCCCATGTTGGGGACATCAACTGGCAAAATACCAAAGTTGATAATACCAGAGGTCTGGCTTGAAGACTAATTATATCAAATTCAGTACAAACAAGTAAATTCCTAGAAGGGACCCAGTTGGAATGTTCATATATCCCTGTATACAACAAGTTTCCTAACACAGTATATATTCTCCTTTTGGTCATTTCCTTTTTCACATCTTGCATTGGTTTTATATGGGGTTGTCCCGTACGTCACACACTTGTCCCGTACGTCACATTTCTTAATTTGATTATGTAATCAACACAGAATTTTTGTAATTTTTGTTAAACATATTTTTTGTTAGGTATTCATCTAAATTAGAACTTCCTAGAATATCTTTAAAAAAAAAAATTATTTTCATAATTAAAATTAAACAAATTATGATCAAATTGTGACGTACGGGACATCACACTTTGGAACCTACCTCATTTGCATAATTAATTAATTTTGAAAGTTTTTATATTTTTTTCCTATTTTCTAGCATGATGGTCTACAATTCCTGAGATATTTAATTTTAAACAAAAAATTCAAACGAGATACAAAAATAAAAATGTAATGTCCCGTACGTCACGCTAATTAATACAAATCAAAGTTCGTGACCTTGGCACTCTTCGTATTTTGATAATTTTTTCAATTTTTTATCAGATTCATAAAATTCATAGTTTCAGCTTTAAAATGAGGTATAGTTTGTTAAATTTATATAAAGATGAAATTTGACCCCCAGAGGGGACAATAGCTTGGACCTGCCCTGAAACGGATGCCATTGTTGGGCACGGTCATGCTCATAATCTTACCACCAGCCAAGATCAAACGGGGGATGATGCAGTTGCGAAGAGATATTCCTGAATGAAAATTCCATCGTAATTTTTGAAGTTATGAGCGATGAAAGTAGCACCACGGTTCTCTTCTGTGTCGAACACCTATTCACAAAAATCATCGCCGGTGTTGGGTCCTTGAAACACCCATTGTTTCTTCTCTGCCTTGCCGCAACTTTTACAATCTTGTTCAAATGGATTATCTGCGCAATAACCACAAGCTCTTTGTGCCACGCAGTAATTTGGTATATGCTTGCCAGTATCTTGCGTACATTCAAAGTCGAAAAATACAAATTTGGCGTGCTTTGGTCTCTCGTCGTCGTTGTCTTGGGAACGGTTCTCATCTCGCTTATTCCTTCAAATACAGTGCTTGAATGAAGCCAGCCAGCCCTCATTTGATATGATGGGAAAAATGGCTGTTCAATGGCTTCAGCAATGGCCATCTTGTGTATTATGGACCGAATATTGGATGGTCTTGTGAGTGTAATTGTTGGTCTGGAGTGCATTCCGAATAATATTTTGATCATTAGTGGAATAGATTAAGGAGAAAAGATTGGTGTGCTAAACGGGATGGCGGGGATTTGCCTGTTAAAATAAAAACTAAGAAGGTATGGGACATTGAGGTTGGTAAATATCAAGTGATGACAAAACCATGACCTAGTCTTTGCTTTTCGTGGGAACGAGGGAATATGCATCTCTTTAACTACTCCTGAACCCTTGCCCATTGCCTATTCCCTCCACCATTGAATTGCAGAAGGAATTGTAGTTGCAGTCATTGTCATGGAGGCACGGAAAGCGCAATGCGTTTGAGCAGGTACTTGCTTCTGGGTACCACCCTCCCCTGAACTCCAGAGTTGGTGTGGGGTCGAAGCCACATGGTGGCTCCACATTCATACATGTGACGAACACCAGATCTTCCAGCTTGACCTTTCTCTTGGTTGTGTCTGAAACGTACTCCCAACAATCCGGATTCTGTATCCATGACAAAATCTCCCCAACACGCTGAGATCACCTCCTCTTTAAGGTGGGCATTCGAACCGGGCAGGGAGTCGCTCTTCTCATTAAACAGACCGAGGATTGCCGAGACACTCGGTGGCGCTGGTTTGCTGCAGAATTGATCTGTCAAGAGCTTGGGGTGCTTCTGAACAGACTGCAGCAAACCAAGGGTTTGATAGTCCCTCTCTCTGTCTGCCAAAAATATAATCATCAACAAATTTAAAACTCCACATTCACCACCTGCATGACATCCTCTCCTCCTACTTCCTCCTCTATGACCTCATCCCCTCCTTCCTCTGCCACTCCCATCTCTTCTCCTCCTCCGATCTCCATCGCCTCTAGTGCTCCTAGTTCCGCTTCTTCGTCCTATAAGTTGAGTATCATGTTATCTGGAGAAAAAAAGTGCAGTCCGATTAAACAAAAGTACAGGAATTATGTGAATTCAGTCAAATAAGGCTCGGATCTCTTACAACTTTTAAAATATTATTGCCCACATACTTAATCTAAAAAAGATCTGGACATTAAGACTGATGAAAAAGACTGAAGATTCAGTATTGGAGTAAGAAGAAATGAAACGAATTGGAATTATTAATCATTATCAGTAATTCTTCTGTTCATAATTGGATCATGTGGCGCATAGAAATTTCAATTAAGGAATTATATAAGGTAGATGAATTAATGTTAATGATTTGAAAAATGAATATTAATATGAATAATAATTCTCAACAAAACATTTTGCTCACAATCACATGGGTAAAACATTTTACAATTGGCCTTAAACAATCAATGACATGTTCGTAATTTATTTCAAGATTGCGTAAGACTACCCCTACCCAATCATCGCTTATTCCTTCAAATACAGTGCTTGAATGAAGCCAGCTAGCCCTCATTTGATATGACGGGGAAAATGGCTGTTCCATGGCTTCAGCAATGGCCAACCTGTGTATTATGGACCAAATGTTTGTTGGTCATGGCATATCACGCACATTATGGCGACCAAAAAAATATTTTAATTGCATAGTTAGGTACATAATTACATATTTACAAATGTACATAATTACATATTTACATTCTCCGTTCAACTACAACATGGAAGTGTCTAGTGTCCTTGAGCTCTCAACGCGTATCCGACCTTTCTACACTTGATGTTGACCGCCTCACGGATCTCCTTCTGAAACGAAGTTGTTGCCGTAGAGCCCAGAAACTGCTGTCCGAATTGCGCGATGATGGCCTGGAACGCCGGCTTTCGTTTCAAACTCTCCTTGGTGACCCACTCCTTCCCCGTGTACACTTCCCCACCGCGGAAGTTGCTCCTCGCCAACTCCTCCCTCGTAAACACCTTGGTGAGCAGCCTGATGGTAAGAGATTTTGGACCTGAACATCCCTGATGCGCATCATCATAGTCCAGCTGGTCCATGGCGAAGGTGTTTCCCTCTGCTCCAATCAGGAATAGTCCCAGGATGGTTGAGGCACTCTGTGGCTCTGGTTTGCTGCAGAATTGATCGGTCAAGAGGTTGGGGTGCTTCTGGACAGACTGCAGCAAACCGAGGGTTGAGAGTCCATACGATTTAATTCTGGTTGTAGCTGGTTGTATGCATCTAGGCCAACAGCATCTCCTCCTCTGTCTCATCGTCTGCAGACCAGTGTAATCTCCAATTGTCGTTCTCTGGCTCCGCCCTCTATCTCCTCAAACTCCAAATACTCCTGCGGCTCCTCCTTCCTCTGCTACTCCCACCTCTTCTCCTCTGACGACCTCCTTCGCTTGCGATTGTATCTTTAGTATGCATAATTGAATGACGAAATATGAGATTATGTATATAGGAATCTAAAGTCTCGTAAATTCTGCCCAAATTTCAGGGGAGTTTGCAATGTTTGTTATAATTTAAAGAAGGAATTCAGAACTATACAAATACTGCGAAATGACCAGAGTATTTGAACATGTTTGTGAAACAAAGAATTTATGCTCATTTTGATCTGAATTAAAACTTAGTACCATCCTGCCATCAAGTGGTAGTGTGTTGGAACCAGTCGCGAAATGCAAACAAGTTTTCAATTGGTCTTGGTTTAAGCGTTCCATGCAATCCTGGAGCCACATATAAATTTGCCTCTCTTGATGTTGATACAATGAAGTATGCTCTGGCTTAAAACATTCAATGACACGTTCATAATTAATTTTGAGATTGCGTAATACTGCCCCTACCCTATAGTCGTAATGTAACTCGCTGTGTGCTACGATATCCTAAACGGCCTTAAAAAAAAGGTGAGATTTGCCATCCATCATGTGGCGTTCCATTCTCGTATTTAATCATGGATTTTGTCCCTGTTTCTTCTATCCGCCAATATTCTCCAAAGTACATCATGTGTAGCGCATGCAATCAAATTGCCTGCCTCCTTTTCCTCCTCTGTCATTGATGCTACTGTCCGGTAGTACCACTTCGTGACCCCAGCTTTTTCAAGCTCTGTTCCAACTTTCCCTCTTCTCTTCCCTTTAATGTGCCTCTTTTCTCCCTTTTCTTTACCGTGGGCTACATATCCCAATCTGCAAACGTCGACCCTTTTGTTTGTCTGGTTTACCGTCAGCTTTTTTCTTAATGATGAAATTGTATTCGCAACATGTTTTGTTTTTACATAGACATATCGCCTTCGCATATGGCATCTATGCTTCCGGCTTCTTGGCAGCTTTACGTGATTGTATTTGAACACCGGGACTCAACCTCTGAAACATCTTGAAACTTCCTGGAATAACGTTCCGCCCACTTTCCCTGAAGATTTGACTTTTGTCTCGTGGGCTTGATGCTCTTCCATTCTGCTTGATTAAGAATGAAATGCCATTCATTGCCTGTACTCTCGCTGAAAGAGTCATTTTCGTTGAAGAGGGGAGCTTTCTTGAAATACTGGAAGACAGGAAGTCAAAAGTCAAAAGCCCCGCATCAGACGGGGAAGAAACAGCACGCTTCTTAGACTTTTTCTTAGTCACAGACATGCCTTTCTTCTTCGACTTCTTTGACTTTTGACTGGAAGACAGGTATCTCCGTCTCTGTCTTGTTGCTAACTTTTCCGTTGCTCGGGTCCGTGACGTGGATGTTTATCATCTACATACTGACCAGATGTGTGTTCTCGGTGATACGGAAGAGTTGCATTCGCACTGAATGTTCTGGTTGAATAGTCACATACATTCCGCATCAGGGAGGGCAGGGCCGATCAGCTGCAATTTTTTTAACGTATGTTGTTCCATTGACAAACGGGTCTGTCTGCACAGCCCGTTGCACGGTAGTAGCGATGTCTGTGTTATACCCATCTCCCGTGTCTCACAAGAAACCCAGTCTTTTTTCCACTGTGAAATTGTTTTTTCCTTGAACACTTTCTCCCTTTTCTTTCTTGAAGACTGTCCAGGACTAGAGTCAATAGTTTTTGAAGATGCACTGGCTCTTATCACAAAATCCTCCTGATTTTCGAGGTTATTGAACATTCTTCTCTGCATGTTCATGAAAAACGGATCCAACAGGAATCGGAAATGCTGTGAACAAGAACAAGATAAATTTTGATTTTATTCACAATCAAGATATTAATTCTCCAGTCTATATTAATTTGTAGATGATCCTATTTCTTCACTGTAATTCAGGTACCTATCTCTTCCCACATGCATATGAATGAGAATGAGAAAAGAGTTAATATTCTCATTAATGTTTATTAATACGATTACCCAGTCGTTAGTAAAAAAAAAAACTAAAAAAAACCTTACTACTCAAATTGTTTGGTGCTTTTGCAAGTGGTGCATCATCCTCCTCTTTTGAGTTCTCCTCTCTTATCCCAACCCTTCCTATATGGTACTCCTACTGTTTACATGATTTTGATAGAACCTCTGTGTCCAAAACCTCTGTAGGTTCTAGTAACATCACTTGTACTTCTGCTTCCGACGTCTCTGTTCCCACCACAAAGTACATGTTACTCGTATCCAATAATTTGCGCTGCCAACTCAGCTTCGTCCTCCTCAATGTGTGTTCTCCGGGATACGGAAGAGTTGCATCCGCACTAAATATTCTGGATGAATAGTGTAGGGAATCCTCTTCATGAATATCATACAGCTCTTTGCTGTTGGTCATGGAGCACGGTAGTGATTGGATAGGTGAAGGAGGGTGAAAGTTTTCTTGTGCCTCCCTATCGTGTGGTGAATTCTTTAAAACAGGTTTCATTTCCGACGGATTGCTGACCTCTATCTCATGTTGGATAGAAACAAAGTCCCTCTTATATAATCTAAATATTTCATATTTCAAGTCGTCGAACTCTTTTAATATTGACTGCTCTTTGAGCAAACGGTTCTCTTATCGACAAACTCCCCTCTCCAGCAGGGTAGCCAAATGAAACGGTAGGGGTACCAGCATTGACATGCTGGAGGTTACGAGGGGGAGTCTATGAAATTATTAACCAAAATCCATAACATCTCTTGCATATTCATTTCCATTGTCCCTCGTGTCCGTTTGTCAGTAAATATATATTCTGGTAATGAGGGTTTTTTGAATTTATGCGATCATGAAGGAAGGTCCTGCTTGGCTGCTTCCGTCAATTATTATTAATAATAATACCCATATTCCAGCTTCAGTTTGTCTTAACTGAGAAAGAAAAATATAGTTATTACTGGGACCATTTGACTACTTGTGACTAATGTTGCTATGGCTACTGGTGTTTTACCCTCGCTAGGGTGTCTAGCAACAAGATTGTATAACAGGTATTGGGATGTGTGCGTTGTTTGGTTTGGTAACAACGGACCCAGTTGCGTCTAAATGAATTATGTCTTGTTTGCATAACAAATGAAATATTCTTACTGACCAACTTGTCCACAACATGATGAATGAGGGGTATAAGCTACAGCATTGAATAGTACCCTTGATAGGCTCAGTACTCGATTCTTTGCTTTCTTCTGATAATATTAAACGCAAACGCTCGAATTCATTGCTCCTTTTTCTGAGATTTGCTCTAAATGCAGAAGCTTTTTTTTGAAGAACTGATTTTGATGGCGCTCCATTTTGGACACGGCTTTCAAATTCAATTCCACTTAGATAACTTAGATTATCTAAATACTGATGACAGGGTGGTTTAAATTGTAAAATGTTACTAACATTACTCTGTGAATTTCTCACAAATCTCCTTTGATTTCTGATTTTGAATGTCGCAGATTATTTATTGTACACTACGACTGTAGAGCAGATCCTCATTATTTCTGGGAAGCTCCCTCTCCCAGTCGGCCTCCTGACTCTGAGATTCAGGAATGTTTTGTGCTCTTTTCGACCCCGGCGTTCTTCATCTTTATACTGAGTTCGTCATAAACTTTTTTGGTACGGGTTCTCGTCGACGCAACCTGATCGAAAATTTCGCCCTCCCTCCAAATAGCATATTCAAAATTGGATAGAGCTATCAATGAATATTTACAACAAGAAATATATATATAGTGATTAATTAAATATGATATTGTAGAACCCTATATCATCTTGTCGCATGCGCAATTAGGGATCGCGATCGTGGGGATGACATAACACCTCAACAATGCATGTATAATGACCATGACACCTTTAGCTTAAAAGCCACTCATCGAATATAACCCCCCTTCCCTCTCTTATTAGCCGCATCCCTACTTTTCCCTAATAATGCCCTAAGTACCTCCATTCTTCTCTTAAATAACCTCCCCTGCCGGAACTCTTGCCCTTTTTTTCCTAGCTTGATCCTTTCTTTGCGAACAAATAGTGGCGTGAATTCCGATTTTGAGATTTAGTCTCTTGAAGATTCTGTTGCGACCAGACTCGGCGCGACAGTTGAACGCAAGGACTGCAAGGTTGACTGCAGTGCCAACAACACGTGGACCTCTCCACAGGTGTTTAGGGCACCTTTTCCAGATGAGAGCATTGACGTTTTCATTCTTGTCTTGGTTAATACCTGGTGGAAGGCATCTCTCAAGGAGATCTGGAGCACTGAGTCGCGTGAATATAGGAAGTAGAAGCTCAATTTATCTCCTCTCTTATCCCAACCCTTCCTATACAGTACTCGCACTGTTTACATGATTTTGATGGAACCTCTGTGTCCAAAACCTCCCATGTATCTATCGATAGTACCACCCCCACCCCATGATACGATGTGTAACCTTGCCTATGCCATGTTCCATCATTAGACAATGCTACATCAACATAATCATTTCCCCGATTGTTGGGTCCTTGTCATTACCAGAAATGATATAATACTGGTCCAATTTCGACACTGTCATCTTCGAATTCGAACAAGCAGAAAAGAAATGGCTGGAAAATGGCATTGTGAACCTAGTCGCAAGAATTTTCTGCATTGGTTCGATGAAAAAACATCTCACAAACCTTGCTGAAGCACCGGCAGCCTTATTGCTTCGTTCATAGTAGCTGATTTAGCGCTTGTAGAAGGCCTGATACAAACAGTCCATTGTATTTATACAAACATTTTGCCTCTAAAACAGGAACGTTTCTTAAAAAGTACATGAAAATTAAGCCACTTGATTTAATAGAGAATATTGGTTACCCTATAATAATGATAACGATAATACTAATAAGACCGTGGCCACAGGACTTAGCGCTTCGCACTCTTGATAGCGCGCATTTTGCTCGGTTGTAAATCCTCCCTGATTCTGGTTTCCAAAACTTGGCATCTCTGACATGTCAATGAACTTTAAATTAAACAAAGATGTCAGCAGAGCCAGATTTAAAAAATGGGACAGAAGAGACAAAAACAATGTTTTATATTTTTCTTCAACTTTGGAAGGAACTAAACAAGCAAAGAAGAAAAAAGAGAAAAAAAACTTAGCCCCAATTCCCAATCTACTTTCTCTGTTTTGGTTCCGATGCAGGTATGCGATATTGTAATTAATCTGAAACATACAGCCAAGGTAGTGAATAAATAGTTCAAAGAAAAACAATGTCAATGTCCTCTAACTGCCAAGTCATAGTCCTGATCTGAATTCATTCTAGAACTTGTGGCGAGATTGATGATTCAGACTCCATTGATTACATCCACCTGTGGAAATGATGTGGAAATGATGTGGAAATTTGTGAAGCAATAGAGCATAGATATGTTTTTTTTTTTTAAAGAACATGAATCTTCCCCAGAGAGATCACCACAACCAGTATGGCCTTCATCACCCCTTGATGATGATCGGTCAAGATATTCTTCAGGAGATTTGGGTGAAAGGGTGGAGCAGCCAATGGATGCATGTTGGGTAGCTTTCTTGTCAGCTTCAGGGGATACAAAAGCAAGCGATCTGTCTGTGAGGAATTATCAGCACAGTCAGTGTATCAGTAAGCCCTTCAGCCAGGACAAGTGTAACAGTGTATGCTTGCCATGAGGAGGAATTCACTCTGGCAGCGGTGAACCTGATAGCAAAATTCACTCCGACAAAATCACAACCACCACCACAGCTTCTTCAGGACCTTTTCCATGACACGTTTAACCTTGAGCTGCGACCACCACTTACCACCAGCATGGCCCCCACTGCATTGCCAATTGACTAACATAGCAGTGCCCCCCCCCCCCCCCCCCCCCATGAACAGTGTAGAGAAGATCTCTGAGTCTACCGGTTCTCTTACACACTAAGTAGTATAGAAGTTGTAACAATTGCAAAATTATAGACACATACACAATACACTTTTGATCTTTACTGAGAGGCTTTGCCTTCATTGCAAGATTTCCCTCCACCCCCTCCCCCCTCTAAAAGAGAGGAAGAAGAAGAAAAAAACATGCAGGGATTAGACCGAAGTGAAAAGCGGGAAGAATCTTACTCTTCGTATTAAAGCAAGTTCAGCTTTGTGCTGCCAAGAGGTTTTGGTTGCGTGACGTGTTTTCCGTTTACATCTCTCGCGTCCATGGGTTTTCGTACGGCAAACACACTTGTGGCGCACAGCCCCATACATTGTAGGATGTTCGAAATCGATGTTCATTTACGTAATGAAAGCAGAGCAAAGAAAACACACAATTAAATGACTGAGATATTTAATCAAATTTGAATGGAAAATTGATTTGAAAATAACTCATTTCCATCATCACAATCACGGACCAAAAAGATGGATAACATGGATAACATAGATAAAATGATGGTTTACAGAGTGAACAGTATTACAAAAATACATATAAAGTAACATATTAAAGTACACGTATTTCAGTTGATCTAACTAATGAGCAAGTTTTGGAAGATAAAATCCGGTAGTTCGACTCGAGCATTCATGAGCGATATCGGCGAATCACGTGTCTGGATTTTGATCAAGTGAGTTTAAGAGGCTTTTGTTTATGGCCTGCTTGACAGCTTATTGAAATGATGTCATCTTTCATGGCATTTCCAATAGGTCACTTTTATTTAGGACCGCCCAATATAACCACATTTGGAAAAAAAGATCCTTTCTCTTTATTTTTGTACCAAATCTACTCAAACGTGGTAAACCGAGAGGGAAAACAAGCAAAATAAAAGACACATAAACAATACACTTTGACCTTTGATGAGAGACTTTGCCTTCATTGCAAGTTTTCCCTCCACCCACTCCCCCATAAACAATGAAGAAGAAAAAAAAAACATGAGGGATTAGACCGAAGTGAAAAGCGGAAAGAATCTTACTCATCGCAATCAAGCTCCGCGCTATGTTGCCAAGACGTTCTTGTGTTGTGCCGTGTGTTGCGTTTACATCGCTCTGTTTCTTTTTGTCAGGCACACACATTGGTGCTTCACCTGCCCCCACATGTCGGATGCTCAAAATTGATAGTTCTCGTCTTGTGTTTAGTTTTCCTCTGGCATCTTTCTTGATTTATTTTCTTGGTCAAGCATAAGCATCTATGCTTTACATCCCCCCACATACTTGGATGAGCAAAATCGATCAGCATCTCTACGGAATGAAAACAGAGCTAAGAAAACACGCATGACTGAGATATTTAATCAAATTTGAATGGAAAATTCAATTGAACATAACTCATTTCCAACATAATCATGGACCAAAAAAAATGGATAACAAAGATAACATGAACGGTATTACAAAAATACATATAAAGTGACAAAGTGCAAGTACATATTATGTAAACATATTCAATACACACCATTTTCATTGGAGATAATGATATAGTCCTATCCTTGTGAACCATGATTTTTTGTTTTGTAGCATTCTTTATTGCATTCATTTAGTACAAAATAAAAAAAATCATACATCTTCATTGATTTACATAACGTATCAAAATGTAAAGACAATATTATAGATCAAAGCCTTACGCACAGACAGACATACGCACCACACACGCTCACATACCCAGACACACATACAATCTTCATGTACCTATCCCCCTCCCCTCCATTCCCCAAGTTTCCCTGCAAACTTGAGATCTTTGATGTGATCTTTAACTTCCTCCCCCCTAAAAAAAAGAAGAAAACATGAAGGAATTAAACCAAAGTGAAAAGCGGGAAGAAACTTACTCCTCGTACGGTAGCTCAGCCTTATGCTGCCAACATGTTCTTGTTGCATGTTTCGATTTTCTTTTGCATCTTTGACGGTTGTTGCTCTTAGTCAAACAAATGCATAATATAGTTTAATACACAGTACATAATGTCTTCAAATTATTTATACTGAATGAATATTATAGATCAAAGACAGACACACCACACACACTCACATACTCAGAGTTGAGACACGCATACAATCTTACCTATCCCCCCCCCCCTCCTCCATTCCCAAAGTTTCCCTGCAAACTTGAGATCTTTGATGTGATCTTTAACTTCTTCCCCCCCCCGCCCCCTAAAAAAAAAAAAAAAAAAATGAAGGAATTAAATCGAAGTGAAAAGCGGGAAGAAACTTAGTCCTCGTACTGGAGCTCAGCTCTATGCTGCCAACATGTTCGGGTTGCATGCTTAGACTTTCGTTTATATCTCTGCCAGTTGTTGCTTACTCTTCATACTCCAGCTCCGCTTTGTGTTGCCAACAAGTTCTCGTCTTATTTCGTTTTCCTCCGGCATCGTTCTGTTTCTTTTTTTTGTCGGGCATAAGCATCTATGCTTTACATCCCCCCACATACTTGGATGAGCAAAATCGATCGGCATCTCTACGGAATGAAAACAGAGCAAAGAAAACATGCATGACTGAGATTTTTAATAAAATTTGAAAGGAAAATTCAATTGAAAATAACTAATTTCCACCATCACAATCATGGACCAAAAAGATGGATAACAAAGATAACATGAACGGTATTACAAAAATACATATAAAGTGACAAAGTGCAATTATGTAACCATATTCAATACACACTATTCGCATTAGAGATAATGATATAGTCCTATCCTTCTTGCGAACCATGATTTTTTGTTTTGTAGCATTCTTTCTTTATTGCATTTGTAGCGAAGTAGAGATATCCCCCTTTAAACCAGGTAACCCCCTTCTCTCTCTCTCTCTCTCTCCTATTTCATCATCCTCTCTACTGGAGGTCAACAAACTATAGTGAGATGAAACCTGGTCATTTCCACTTGACCGAATATTCCAAGAATAGGATGTTTGTAGATAATGAGAATGCCCCTTATGTTATTGGAGTTTAGGTCCATTCACATGAATGAAAACTTAGGATTAAATCTGTTCACATAGAAAAGGTACATGACCTATAGTAGACAAAGCCCCTATTCAACCAGTGTTGCCAAAACTTAAGACTTAGATTTATTTACCCCAAGATTAGAAACACAGAGGGAGGAAGTTAATGTTGACAATCTTTGATTATAAGCAAGTTTTGGACTGGTAGACAAAGGAGTTAATTCATCGCAGGAAGTAGTAGCAGGGATATACCCAACTGTCCAATGAGCCTTTGTATTTTCTACTCCTTCCCCTTATTTTTACTTTCGCCCAATCAGAATGTTAGGATAAATGTTACAAGGGGGAGTCCATCAAAAATGCTGTTCTTTGCCTGGTGGTCCCCTTTAACTTATCTTTCTCATTTTATAGTGATATGCATTATTTAGATTCTAAATACACAAGAAAATATCGACTGCTCTTTGAGCAAACAGTTCTCTTATCGACAAACTCACCTCTCCAGCAGGGTAGCCAAATGAAACGGTTGGGGTACCAGCATCGATATGCTGGAGGTTACGAGGGGGAGTCTATGAAATTATTAACCAAAATCCATAACATCTCTTGCATATTCTTTTCCATTGTCCCTCGTGTCAGTAAATATATATTCTGGTAATGAGGGTTTTTTTAATTGATGCATCATAAAGGAAGGTCATGCTTGGCTACTTCCATCAATTATTATTAAAGAAGGACTCTTTCTGTTCCCATACCCATATATTTGAGCTTCAGCTTGTCTTAACTGAGGAAGAAAAATATAGTTATTACTGGGACCGTGTGACTACTTGTTACTGATGTTGCTAGGGCTACTGGCGTTTTACCCTTGCTAGGGTGTCTAGCAACAAGATTGTATAACAGGTATTAGGATGTGTGTTTGGTTTGGTAACAACGGACCCAGTTGCGTCTAAATGAATTATGTCTTGTTTGCATAACGAATGAAATATTCTTACTGACCGACTTGTCCACAACATGATAAATGAGGGGTATAAGCTACAGCATTGAAGAGTACCCTTGATTGGCTCATTGCTCCTTTTTCTGAGATTTGCTCTAAATGCAGAAGCTTTTTTTTTGAAGAACTGATTTTGATAGCGCTCCATTTCGGACACCGCTTTCAAATTCAATTCCACTTAGATAACTTAGATTATCTAAATACTGATGACAGGGTGGTTTAAATTGTAAAATGTTACTAACATTACTCCTCTGTGAATTTCTCACAAATCTCCTTTGATTTCTGATTTTGAATGTCGCAGATTATTTATTGTACACTACGACTGTAGAGCAGATCCTCATTATTTCTGGGAAGCTCCCTCTCCCAGTCGGCCTCCTGACTCTGAGATTCAGGAATGTTTTGTGCTCTTTTCGACCCCGGCGCTCTTCATCTTTATACTGAGTTCGTCATAAACTTTTTTGGTACGGGTTCTCGTCGACGCAACCTGATCGAAAATTTCGCCCTCCAAATAGTATTAACAAAAAGAATTATTCAAAATTGGATAGAGCTATCAATGAATATTTACAACAAGAAATATATATTTATATATATAGTGATTAATTAATTATGATATTGTAGAATCCTATATCATCTTGTTGCATGCGCAATGAGGGATCGTGATCGTGGGGATGACATAACACCTCAACAATGCATGTATAATGACCACAACGCTTTTAGCTTAAAAGCCACCCATCGAATATAACCCCCCTTCCCTCTCTTCATTAGCTTCTTCCCTACTTTTCCTTAATAATGCCCTAAGTACCGCCTTTCTTCTCTTGAATAACTTCCCCTGCCGGAACTCTTGTCCTTTTTTTCCTAGCCTGATCCTTTTTGCAAAGAAATAGTGGCGTGAATTCCGATTTTGAGATTTAGTGTCTTAAAGATTCTGTTGCGACCAGACTCTGCACCACAGTTGAACGCAAGGACTGCAAGGTTGACTGCAGTGCCAACAACACATGGACCTCTCCACAGGTGTTTAGGACACCTTTTCCAGATGAGAGCATTGACATTTTCATTCTTGTCTTGGTTAATACCTGGAAGGCATCTCTCAAGGAGATCTGGAGCACTGAGTCGCATGAATGTAGGAGGTAGAAGCTTGATTTTATCTTTTCTCTTATCCCAACCCTTCTTATACTCATACTGTTTACATGATTTTGATAGAACCTCTGTGTCCAAAACCTCCCGTGTATTTAACGATACTACCACCCCCACCCCATGATACGATGTGTAACCTCGCCTATGCCATGTTCCATCATAGGACACTGCTACGTCAACATAATCATTTTCCTGATTGTCGGGTCCTTGTCATTACCAGACATAAAAACACTCTGAAACAAATTATATACAGTAGTTGACAAAAAAAATAAAAATAAAATAGTGAAAAAATAGAATACAGAAATATCTTACAGCATCCAATGAGGCTGAGCTTGAAAATATAAGCTGTGTCTTCTTCGGAGGTTTCTTTGGTGTATCAATCCAGCAAAGATTTAAAAAAAAATGATTTGGTGATAGATATAAAGCCAGTCTCCTTTTTTCACATTTCGGCAAGAATCATATGCATGTAAATTATCTAATCTATCAAACAAATTACACTGTGTAATATTTTTACAGTTCTCCAATGAGCATGCAATGTATGAAGTCGATTTGTTCGTTTCATTGGCACCAAACACTTGCTTCCTCAGTTCCTTGGCAGTGTGACATTTTTGTGTGACTTTCTTGGTTGGGACGGTTGCCGTTGGTACAACGTCTGTCTCGGACTCAGATGATGAATATGTGACTGCTTTCTTTCTTCTCTTCCCTCTCCCAGTTTCCTTATCAGTCATTTGGAGACCTTTGCAAAGTTTTGTTTCTCTTCCCTATCAGTGTGTCGCTGATTTGCCGCATTGGGTTCGGTTGTCCTTGCCTTTGATATAAGTTACTGGTCCAAGTTCGACACTGTCATCTTCGAATTCGAACAGGCCGAAAAGAAATCGCTGGAAAGTGGCATTGTGAACCTAGTCGCAAGAATTTTCTGCATTGGTTCAAAGAAAAAACATCTCACATACCTTGCTGGATCGTCTGAAGCTCGAAAGGTGCGACCTCATCATCCATGTCTTTGCTTCTATCTTCTGTAGGATACAAACGGTCCATTGTATTTATGCAAACATTTTGCCTTTAAAACGGGAAGATATCTTAAAAAGTACATGAAATTTAAGCCACTTGTTTTGATAGGCAATATTGGTTACCCTTTAATAATGATAATAATAATAAGACCGTGGCCGCAGAGGACTTTGCGCATCGCACTCTTGATAGCGCGCATTTTGCTTGGTTGTAAATCCTCCCTGATTCTGGTTTCCAAAAGTTGGCATCTCTGACATGTCAATGAACTTAAAATTGAACAAAGATGTCAGCAGAGCCCGATTTAAAAAAATGGGACAGAAGAGATAAAAACGATGTTTATATTTTTCTTCAATTTTGGAAGGAACTAAACAAGCAAAGAAAAAAAATATAGCCTCAATTCCCAATCTACTTTCTCTGTTTTGGTTCTGATGCAGGTATGCGATATTGTAATTAATCTGAAACATACAGCCAAGGTAGTGAATAAATAGTTCAAAGAAAAACAATGTCAATGTCCTTTAACTGCCAAGTCAGAGTCCTGATCTGAATTCATTCTAGAACTTGTGGCGAGATTGATGATTCAGACTCCATTGATTTACCGGAGTTTATATCCACCTGTGGAAATGATGTGGAAATTCATGAAGCAATAGAGCATAGATATGTTTTTAAAAAAAGAACATGAATCTTCCCCAGAGAGTTCACCACAACCAGTATGGCCCTCATCACCCCTGATGGTGATCGGTCAAGATATTCTTCAGGAGATATGGGTGAAAGGGTGGAGCAGCCAACGGATGCTTGTTGGGTGGCTTTCTTGTCAGCTTCAGGAGATACAAAAGCAAATGATCTTTCTATGAGGAATTATCAGCACAGACAGTGTATCAGTAAGCCCTTCAGCCAGAACAAGTGTAACACAGTGTATGCCTGCCATGAGGAGGAATTCACTCGGGCAGCGCTGAACCTGATAGAAAAATTCTCTACGACAAATCACAAACCACCACCACCACCACCACCACAGCTTCTACATGACCTTTTTCATGACACCTTAAACCTTGGGCTGCGACCACCACTTACCAACAACATGGCCCCCACTGTATTGCCACTTCAGTGCCCCTCCCATGAACAGTGTAGAGAAGAATCTTACTCTTCGTAACTAAGCCCAGCCTTGTGCTGCCAACAGGTTTTTGTTGCGTGACGAGTTTTTCGTTTGCATCTTTCTCGTCCATGGCTCTTGGTCAGGCAGACACACCTGTGGCGCACTGCCCCATACATTGACGGATGGTCAAAATCTATGTGACATATTAAAGTACACATATTTCAGTTGATATAACAAACTTCTGAGCAAGTTGTGGAAGAAAAAAGCTGGTAGTTTGAGGCGAGCATTCATAATCAATATCGGTGAATCACGTGTCTGCATTTGGAAGACATGGCTGGGAATAAGGCTCTTGTTTATGGAGTGATGTCATCTTTCATGGCATTTTCCATAGGTCACTTTTATTTAGGACCGCCCAATATATCCTTTCTCTTTAATTCCTTACCAAATCGACTCAAACGTGGTAAACTGAGAGGGAAAACAACAAGCAAAATAAATGACACGCATAAACAATACACTTTGGCCTTTGATGAGAGACTTTGCCTTCATTGCAAGTTTTCCCTCCACCCCCTCCCCCATAAACAATGAAGAAGAAAAAAACATGAAGGGATTAGACCGAAGTGAAAAGCGGGAAGAATCTTACTCTTCGTACGTAAGTTCAGCATTGTGCTGCCAACAGGTTTTTGTTGCATGACGAGTTTTTCGTTTGCATCTTTCTCGTCCATGGCTTTTGGTCAGGCACACGCATCGGTGACTGACCACCCCCACATTGTCAGGTGTTCAAAATCGATAGTTATCGTCTTGTGTTTAGTTTTCCTTTGGCATCTTTCTCTATTTTTTTTTGTCAGGCAGACACATCTATGCTTCACATCACCCCACATACTTGGGTGGTCAAAATCGATAGGCATATCTACGGAATGAAAACAGAGCAAAGAAAACACACACAATTAAATGACTGAGATATTTAATCAAATTTGAATTGAAAATTGATTTGAACATAACTCATTTCCACCATCACAATCATGGACCAAAAAGATGAATAACAAAGATAACATGAACGGTATTACAAAAATACATATAAAGTGACAAAGTGCAATTATGTAACCATATTCAATACACACTATTCGCATTAGAGATAATGATATAGTCCTATCCTTCTTGCGAACCATGATTTTGTTGTTTTGTAGCATTCTTTCTTTATTGCATTCATTCAGTACAAAATAAAGAAAAAAATCATACATCTTCATTGATTTACGTAACATATCAAAATGTAAAGAAAATTGTACATCCCTCAGAAACACATAATATAGTTTAATACACAGTACAAAATGACTTCAAATTAATTATACTGAATGAATATTATAGATCAAAGCCTTACACACACAGACAGACACACCACACACGCTCACATACTCAGACACACATACAATCTTACCTATTCCCCTCCCCCTCCATTTCCAAAGTTTCCCTGCAAACTTGAGATCTTTGATGTGATCTTTAACTTCACCCCCCCCCCCCCCCTAAAAAAAGAAGAAGAAAAACAAAGAAAAAAACTTGAAGGAATTAAACCGAAGTGAAAAGCGGGAAGAAACTTACTCCTCGTACGGTTAGCTCAGCCTTATGCTGCCAATATGTTCTTGTTGCATGTTTCGACTTTCTTTTGCATCTTTGACGGTTGTTGCTCTTAGTCAAACAAACGCATAATATAGTTTAATACACAGTACACTGTTCACTGGAAGGCGTCAATGATCTATATGAACATTTTCTACAAATATTTCTAAAATTATATAATTTATGTTTCCCATTAGTTGAGGTAACATTAAAGAGTAAATGTAAAAAGCCTTGGGTAACTCATGTTTTGTTGAACTCAATAAACCGCAAACATAAGCTTTATGGTAGTTATGTCAAGAGACCAACAGCTGAGAATAAAAAGAAATATGTTGATTATAAGAATGTCTTGGTTAATACTCTTCGTATAGCCAAGCAAAATTATTACAATGATTTGTTCCACAGTGTTAAAGGTGATATAAGAAAAACTTGGTCTCATATCAATGAATTGTTAGGTCGGTCAAATAGGCATTCACTTCCTCAAGAGATGGATTTTAATGGAGTACTCCTATCATCTGCCAAGGATAAGGCTGAAAGTTTTAATAAACATTTCATTGGACTACCCATGAAAATCAGTACAGATATTCCTCAAGTACCACAATCTTTTCGTGATTATATGAAACAGTGTGAAGATAATGCATCTATGTTTCTAAAACCAACTTCAAACTCTGAGATCATTGATATTGTGTCATCTTTGAAACCATCTAAATCTAGTGGCTCTGATGATATTTCACCTAGAATTATAAAGGAGTGCATTCACCTTTTTATTGATCCCTTATGTAAAATCTTTAATATGTCTTTATCTCAGGGAGTTGTTCCAGATAAACTCAAGGTAGCTAAAGTGGTACCAGTATATAAAAAATCTGACCGTAAAAATGTCATTAATTATAGGCCAATAGCACTGTTACCAATCTTTTCTAAAATTCTTGAGAAAATAATTTATAAACGCTTAAATGAGTTTCTATCTAAAAAGAATATCTTGATTCCTCAGCAGTGCGGTTTTCGTAAGCACTTCTCCACACAAATGGGTGTGTTTAATTTATTAAGTAATATCATAAAAGCTATTGATGGAGACAAGTATTGTCTGGGGATGTTCTTAGATCTATCTAAGGCGTTTGATACCATTGACCATGGTATCCTCCTCAGGAAACTAGAGCATTATGGAATACGTGGTGTAGCATTGTCTTGGTTCCAAAGCTATTTGTTTGACAGGACTCAATTTGTTGTGGTGGATGGTAGTAGTTCCCAACTTGCTTCTATTAAATATGGTGTACCTCAGGGTTCTGTTCTTGGTCCCCTGTTTTTAATTTATATAAATGATATAATACACTCGTCAACATTATTCTCATACTCCCTGTTTGCTGATGATATCAGCTTGCTGCTGGTTGATAAGAAGGCTGAAGATTTATTACTAATTGCAAATCAAGAGATTCAGAAACTGTATGCATGGTATTGTTGTAATAAGTTATTGTTGAATGTTCAAAAGACCAAATGTGTTATTTTTCGCTCAAAGGGTAAAAAGCTTCCAGATGGTATTACTTTTCTAAATGTCGGAGGCCATGATGTTGCGCTTAGTGAAAATGTTCAGTTCTTAGGGTTAACTATGGATGAGCATTTATCTTGGAAGAATCATTTAGATGTTGTATGCACTAAGTTGTCTCGAAGTGTAGGTGTCATTTTTAGATTAAAATTTATTTTACCTGAAAGAGTGCTGATAACATTATATAATAGTATTATTCTTCCTTATTTGACATATTGTAATGTTGCTTGGGGAAACACTTTTAAGTCATATCTTGATAAGTTAAGAGTATTGCAGAAGAAGGCAATAAGGCTTATTACTAATTCTAATTATAGACATCCAAGTTCTCCATTGTTCCTTCGATTAAGAATGTTACCACTAAGTGGACTTGTGTCAATCAATTGCGTATTGTTTATGTATAAACTTCAGTTTATGCCTCATGAATGTACGTTAAAAGATTTATTCCGTAAAAACTCACAAATTCATAATTATAATACACGTCAAAGGGGTCTTATTCATCAGCCTTTTGCAAGAACTAATATCACTCTGACCTCCTTCCATATCTCTTGCATCAAAGAATGGAACAGTTTGCCTGATGATATAAAAAATAGTACAACTCTTTCTAGGTTTAGAAGGTTATCTAAAACGTACCTACTTGGAAGACTCCTCGATGTGTATTCTCGGGGATATGGAAGAGTTGCATCCGCACTGAATATTCCAGATGAATAGTCTAAGAGAATCTTCTTCTTGAATGTCATACAGCTCTTCACTGTTGGTCATGGAACAGGGTGGTGATGGGATAGGTGAAGGAGGGTGAAAGTTTTCTTGTGCCTCCCTATCGTGTGGTGAATTATCTTTGAAACTGGTATCATTTCCGACGGATTGCTGACCTCTATCTCATGTTGGATAGAAACAAAGTCCCTCTTATATAATCTAAATAGTTCATATTTCAAGTCGTCAAACTCTTTTAATATTGACTGCTCTTTGAGCAAACAGTTCTCTTATCGACAAGCTCGCCTCCCCAGCAGGGTAACCAAATGAAACGGTTGGGGTACCAGCATCGACATGGTGGAGGTTACGAGGGGGAGTCCATCAAAAATGCTGTTCTTTGCCTGGTGGTCCCCTTTAACTTATCTTTCCCATTTTATAGTGATATGCATTATTTAGATTCTAAATACACAAGAAAATATCGACTGCTCTTTGAGCAAACAGTTCTCTTATCGACAAACTCACCTCTCCAGCAGGGTAGCCAAATGAAACGGTTGGGGTACCAGCATTGATATGCTGGAGGTTACGAGGGGGAGTCTATGAAATTATTAACCAAAATCCATAACATCTCTTGCATATTCTTTTCCATTGTCCCTCGTGTCAGTAAATATATATTCTGGTAATGAGGGTTTTTTTAATTGATGCATCATAAAGGAAGGTCATGCTTGGCTACTTCCATCAATTATTATTAAAGAAGGACTCTCTTCTGTTCCCATACCCATATATTCGAGCTTCAGCTTGTCTTAACTGAGGAAGAAAAATATAGTTATTACTGGGACCGTGTGACTACTTGTTACTGATGTTGCTAGGGCTACTGGCGTTTTACCCTTGCTAGGGTGTCTAGCAACAAGATTGTATAACAGGTATTAGGATGTGTGTTTGGTTTGGTAACAACGGACCCAGTTGCGTCTAAATGAATTATGTCTTGTTTGCATAACGAATGAAATATTCTTACTGACCGACTTGTCCACAACATGATAAATGAGGGGTATAAGCTACAGCATTGAAGAGTACCCTTGATTGGCTCATTGCTCCTTTTTCTGAGATTTGCTCTAAATGCAGAAGATTTTTTTTTGAAGAACTGATTTTGATAGCGCTCCATTTCGGACACCGCTTTCAAATTCAATTCCACTTAGATAACTTAGATTATCTAAATACTGATGACAGGGTGGTTTAAATTGTAAAATGTTACTAACATTACTCCTCTGTGAATTTCTCACAAATCTCCTTTGATTTCTGATTTTGAATGTCGCAGATTATTTATTGTACACTACGACTGTAGAGCAGATCCTCATTATTTCTGGGAAGCTCCCTCTCCCAGTTGGCCTCCTGACTCTGAGATTCAGGAATGTTTTGTGCTCTTTTCGACCCCGGCGCTCTTCATCTTTATACTGAGTTCGTCATAAACTTTTTTGGTACGGGTTCTCGTCGACGCAACCTGATCAAAAATTTCGCCCTCCAAATAGTATTAACAAAAAGAATTATTCAAAATTGGATAGAGCTATCAATGAATATTTACAACAAGAAATATATATTTATATATATATAGTGATTAATTAATTATGATATTGTAGAATCCTATATCATCTTGTTGCATGCGCAATGAGGGATCGTGATCGTGGGGATGACATAACACCTCAACAATGCATGTATAATGACCACAACGCTTTTAGCTTAAAAGCCACCCATCGAATATAACCCCCCTTCCCTCTCTTCATTAGCTTCTTCCCTACTTTTCCTTAATAATGCCCTAAGTACCCGCCTTTCTTCTCTTGAATAACTTCCCCTGCCGGAACTCTTGTCCTTTTTTTCCTAGCCTGATCCTTTCTGCAAAGAAATAGTGGCGTGAATTCCGATATTGAGATTTAGTATCTTAAAGATTCTGTTGCGACCAGACTCTGCACCACAGTTGAACGCAAGGACTGCAAGGTTGACTGCAGTGCCAACAACACGTGGACCTCTCCACAGGTGTTTAGGACACCTTTTCCAGATGAGAGCATTGACATTTTCATTCTTGTCTTGGTTAATACCTGGAAGGCATCTCTCAAGGAGATCTGGAGCACTGAGTCGCATGAATGTAGGAGGTAGAAGCTTGATTTTATCTCTTCTCTTATCCCAACCCTTCTTATACTCATACTGTTTACATGATTTTGATAGAACCTCTGTGTCCAAAACCTCCCGTGTATTTAACGATACTACCACCCCCACCCCATGATACGATGTGTAACCTCGCCTATGCCATGTTCCATCATAGGACACTGCTACGTCAACATAATCATTTTCCTGATTGTCGGGTCCTTGTCATTACCAGACATAAAAACACTCTGAAACAAATTATATACAGTAGTTGACAAACAAAATAAAAATAAAATAGTGAAAAAATAGAATACAGAAATATCTTACAGCATCCAATGAGGCTGAGCTTGAAAATATAAGCTGTGTCTTCTTTGGAGGTTTCTTTGGTGTATCAATCCAGCAAAGATTTAAAAAAAAAATGATTTGGTGATAGATATAAAGCCAGTCTCCTTTTTTCACATTTCGGCAAGAATCATATGCATGTAAATTATCTAATCTATCAAACAAATTACACTGTGTAATATATTTACAGTTCTCCAATGAGCATGCAATGTATGAAGTCGATTTGTTCGTTTCATTGGCACCAAACACTTGCTTCCTCAGTTCCTTGGCAGTGTGACATGTTTGTGTGACTTTCTTGGTTGGGACGGTTGCCGTTGGTACATGTAGCTCAACGTCTGTCTCGGACTCAGATGATGAATATGTGACTGCTTTCTTTCTTCTCTTCCCTCTCCCAGTTTCCTTATCAGTCATTTGGAGACCTTTGCAAAGTTTGTTTCTCTTCCCTATCAGTGTGTCGCTGATTTGCCGCATTGGGTTCGGTTGTCCTTGCCTTTGATATAAGTTACTGGTCCAATTTCGACACTGTCATCTTCGAATTCGAACAGGCCGAAAAGAAATCGCTGGAAAGTGGCATTGTGAACCTAGTCGCAAGAATTTTCTGCATTGGTTCAAAGAAAAAACATCTCACATACCTTGCTGGATCGTCTGAAGCTCGAAAGGTGTGACCTCATCATCCATGTCTTTGCTTCTATCTTCTGTAGGATACAAACGGTCCATTGTATTTATGCAAACATTTTGCCTTTAAAACGGGAAGATATCTTAAAAAGTACATGAAATTTAAGCCACTTGTTTTGATAGGCAATATTGGTTACCCTTTAATAATGATAATAATAATAAGACCGTGGCCGCAGAGGACTTTGCGCATCGCACTCTTGATAGCGTGCATTTTGCTTGGTTGTAAATCCTCCCTGATTCTGGTTTCCAAAAGTTGGCATCTCTGACATGTCAATGAACTTAAAATTGAACAAAGATGTCAGCAGAGCCCGATTTAAAAAAAATGGGACAGAAGAGATAAAAACGATGTTTATATTTTTCTTCAATTTTGGAAGGAACTAAACAAGCAAAGAAAAAAAATATAGCCTCAATTCCCAATCTACTTTCTCTGTTTTGGTTCTGATGCAGGTATGCGATATTGTAATTAATCTGAAACATACAGCCAAGGTAGTGAATAAATAGTTCAAAGAAAAACAATGTCAATGTCCTTTAACTGCCAAGTCAGAGTCCTGATCTGAATTCATTCTAGAACTTGTGGCGAGATTGATGATTCAGACTCCATTGATTTACCGGAGTTTATATCCACCTGTGGAAATGATGTGGAAATTCATGAAGCAATAGAGCATAGATATGTTTTAAAAAAAAGAACATGAATCTTCCCCAGAGAGTTCACCACAACCAGTATGGCCCTCATCACCCCTGATGGTGATCGGTCAAGATATTCTTCAGGAGATTTGGGTGAAAGGGTGGAGCAGCCAACGGATGCATGTTGGGTGGCTTTCTTGTCAGCTTCAGGAGATACAAAAGCAAATGATCTTTCTATGAGGAATTATCAGCACAGACAGTGTATCAGTAAGCCCTTCAGCCAGAACAAGTGTAACACAGTGTATGCCTGCCATGAGGAGGAATTCACTCGGGCAGCGCTGAACCTGATAGAAAAATTCTCTACGACAAATCACAAACCACCACCACCACCACAGCTTCTACATGACCTTTTTCATGACACCTTTAACCTTGGGCTGCGACCACCACTTACCAACAACATGGCCCCCACTGTATTGCCACTTGACTAACATAGCAGTGCCCCTCCCATGAACAGTGTAGAGAAGAATCTTACTCTTCGTAACTAAGCCCAGCCTTGTGCTGCCAACAGGTTTTTGTTGCGTGACGAGTTTTTCGTTTGCATCTTTCTCGTCCATGGCTCTTGGTCAGGCAGACACACCTGTGGCGCACTGCCCCATACATTGACGGATGGTCAAAATCTATGTGACATATTAAAGTACACGTATTTCAGTTGATATAACAAACTTCTGAGCAAGTTGTGGAAGAAAAAAGCTGGTAGTTTGAGGCGAGCATTCATAATCAATATCGGTGAATCACGTGTCTGCATTTGGAAGACATGGCTGGGAATAAGGCTCTTGTTTATGGAGCGATGTCATCTTTCATGGCATTTTCCATAGGTCACTTTTATTTAGGACCTCCCAATATATCCTTTCTCTTTAATTCCTTTCTCTTTAATTCCTTACCAAATCGACTCAAACGTGGTAAACTGAGAGGGAAAACAACAAGCAAAATAAATGACACGCATAAACAATACACTTTGGCCTTTGATGAGAGACTTTGCCTTCATTGCAAGTTTTCCCTCCACCCCCTCCCCCATAAACAATGAAGAAGAAAAAAACATGAAGGGATTAGACCGAAGTGAAAAGCGGGAAGAATCTTACTCTTCGTACGTAAGTTCAGCATTGTGCTGCCAACAGGTTTTTGTTGCATGACGAGTTTTTCGTTTGCATCTTTCTCGTCCATGGCTCTTGGTCAGGCAGACACACCTGTGGCGCACTGCCCCATACATTGACGGATGGTCAAAATCTATGTGACATATTAAAGTACACGTATTTCAGTTGATATAACAAACTTCTGAGCAAGTTGTGGAAGAAAAAAGCTGGTAGTTTGAGGCGAGCATTCATAATCAATATCGGTGAATCACGTGTCTGCATTTGGAAGACATGGCTGGGAATAAGGCTCTTGTTTATGGAGCGATGTCATCTTTCATGGCATTTTCCATAGGTCACTTTTATTTAGGACCTCCCAATATATCCTTTCTCTTTAATTCCTTTCTCTTTAATTCCTTACCAAATCGACTCAAACGTGGTAAACTGAGAGGGAAAACAACAAGCAAAATAAATGACACGCATAAACAATACACTTTGGCCTTTGATGAGAGACTTTGCCTTCATTGCAAGTTTTCCCTCCACCCCCTCCCCCATAAACAATGAAGAAGAAAAAAACATGAAGGGATTAGACCGAAGTGAAAAGCAATTATGTAACCATATTCAATACACACTATTCGCATTAGAGATAATGATATAGTCCTATCCTTCTTGCGAACCATGATTTTTTGTTTTGTAGCATTCTTTCTTTATTGCATTCATTCAGTACAAAATAAAGAAAAAAATCATACATCTTCATTGATTTACGTAACATATCAAAATGTAAAGAAAATTGTACATCCCTCAGAAACACATAATATAGTTTAATACACAGTACATAATGTCTTCAAATTGATTATACTGAAGGAATGTTATAGATCAATGACAGACACACCACACACGCTCACATACTCAGACACGCATACAATCTTACCTATCCCCCTCCCCCTCCATTCCCAGAGCTCCCCTGCAAACTTGAGATCTCCCTCCCTCGGTCCCTTCTAAAAAGTAAAAAGAAAAAGAAAAATATGAAGGGATTAGACCAAAGTGAAAAGCGGGAAGAAACTTACTCCTCTATGCTGCCAACATGTCCTGGTTACATGCTTTGATTTGCGTTTGCTTCTAAGCCTGTTGTTGCTCTTCGTCTTGTGTTTGGTCTTCCTCTGGCATCGCTCTCTGTTCACTTTTTTGGTCAAACAGACGCATCTGTGCTTGACGTTCCCCACATCGTTGGGTGGTTGAAGTCTATTGGCATTATCTACGGAATGAAAGCAGAGCAAAGAAAACATGCACAATGAAATGACTGAGATATTTGATAAAAATTTGAATGGACAATGATTTGAAAATAACTCATTTCCATCATCACAATCATGGACCAAAAAGATGGATAACATGGATAACAAAGATAAAGTGATTTTTTTTTTACAGAGTGAACGGTTTTACAAAAATACATATAAAATGACATAAGTGCAAGTACATATTATGTAACCATATTACAATACAAATATGAAATGCTATGCTGATAAGGCTCACCGATGCACACCATTCACATAAGAGATAATGATATTGGCTAGACCTACAAATAAAGAAAACTGGATTGATTTTGATCGAATATCAAATTATATTTCCCAAGATCTCGAAATGGGATATGCATCACGAACAGTCCTAGAGTTCAACTTGCTGAAATCTACACACATTCGTATAGTTCTATCCTTCTTGCGAATAATGACAATGGGTGATGCAAATGAGGACTTGCTTAGAATGATAAGCCTGTGATCTTTAACTTCCTTAAAATAGTCTACGCTTGAGTTTGTTTCTACTATGAACTGTACTTATCACTTTCTCAGCCTTGCTGTAGTCGAGGTGTCCTCCTCCATATCACCTCTGGCAATCTGTGCGGTCTGATCGTTTCTTCGTGCATCCGTTTAGTCTTCTTGGTGCAATGGCTTGGTCTCTCTTCTTTCTCTGCAGCTGGCCATCTGAAATACGCCCGATAGGATTTGTATGCCTCCGTATTGACTGAGGGCTGAGTGGTCATTGCCGGCAGTAAATGATGTTGAGTTTCCCCGGTGATGAAAGACTAGGAAATGAAGTTTCCCCAATGATAATGGTATCTGCGATATAGCATTTTGAGCTTTGCGCCTCAGATGTGGAATCACTTTCCGATGCTAAAGGTGTACATGATGCGTCGAGTGATGGTCCTTCCATCATTTCTTTACCATCTGTAGTCGTTTCATCTCCATCTGTAATTGTCTCTATTCCGATTATTTCGTTTTGAGATCTTTTGATGAGTATTGCCATTGGCAGCTCATTGAACTTAATGCTGAAACTTTTTTTGAGTTTGATGCAGTGTCCTCCCTGAAGAAGTTTGATTGGAAAGCTATAAAAGAAATAATTATACATACAGAAAATAAAATGTTGATAATGTGCATACAAAATATTGAATGTATTGACACTTTACCTCTAAATAAGGTAATAATGTAAAAAGAATTGGAGGGGGGCAAAAAGGTTTAGAAGATAAATTTAACGGTACTCAGAATAAAAGTCAGTTTCATTTGTTTTTTAAACATTGGACTGTTTTTATATAGGCGAATGACTTGAGGTAGAGTGTTCCATATGGTTGGCAAAGAATTTTTTTACAGATATTTTAGAGATTTAACTTTTTACTTTCCATAAATGATTTGGAATTTGGTGTTATCACACACTTGATTGAAAGAAGTTACCCCTGAAAGAAGAAGAGACCTCTCTATCTTTCTGTGAGGTTTTCCATCTGGCTGCATAATATTTGTCAGCCGTCTTCAGTGAGTGGGACATACAGGTGTATATGATGCAAGTTGAGACCTTTCCTCACCCGGTAGGTGGTCACGGGGGCCTTGATTAAAAAAAAAGGAAATATTTAAGAACAAACAACCTTGCGATATATATATCTTCATGAATCTAGAAAGGTAAATGTACCAGGAAATACAACATCCATACAATTCCAACTCTGAACCGGAAAAATGAGAATTTACATTTCATTAGTCGATGCCTGAACATTTTTTTTTAAATGGTTAAGCTTGTCTTATATCTACACTGTCCCGCCATCTCGCCATCTTTGGTTTTGGCCAAGGCTTTGACCAATATTTTGCCTAAGTTTTTTATTGCGAACCACAAACGTTTAAAGTCTTGTAAGTTCACGAGAGGCCTGTCATAATCAGCTTGAGATTGCAAACTAGCCCAAGATATCTTGGATAATTTGGATGATTTGGATAGTTCAAATAGTGGGATATTTGGCAATCTCGAGCTGATGAGGACAGGCCTAAAGGTCCTTTTAGATTCCAAAGAATCATTATGGCAGGGGCTTGGCCCATCCTAAAAAGATAATGAGTCCAAGATCCACAACTTTCTTCTTCTTCCATCCAAACTTCCAGAGGTTGTCAGGGCTTACAACCACTCTGAAATCAGTCTGTATGAAGAATTCACATTTTTTTAAAAAACCAGTAATATAGAATAGTGTACCACTGGAAATTCAAAAATTCAAAAACTCAATCTTTTCAAAATTAAATATAAACAATTTCTGTTCAATAAGTATAATAATCAGTAGAATAGCATGGGCAACTTTGACACGTTTATGAAGTAAATTTGTTACACTCTCTTGTTAGTGTTTTTTATTTGGATTGTACATCATAGTATTATCTATGTTCCTTTTTCATTTTCCCCTGTATGTGTATGGTGTACAATCATATCTTTTTTTTTGTATTTGTACGTTTTAAATGTTTTTATGAAGAGTGTATTGTATATTGTATTTTGTTATCCTCTTGCAACATTTTGCAAAAATAATTTAGGAAGAATGCCATATTCACCTTGATTCTTGATTCTTAATTTGGAAAATTTGGTGTAAAAAATGCAACTCTTTGTATCTGAAGGCAGACCTTATTTTGTTGACTTATTGAATGTTATTTAGGGAGGAGTAACTTTCTAAAGCAAGGATCTGATTTGCCCAATTGCTTATAATGTATCGGTATGATTTTTATTCTCCAAAGAAGAATTGTGATGAATTGACTGGTTTACTAACATACAGGTGTATCCAAATGTATGGATGTTTCTTTCCTGAGAACCATGTGATGAGTATCAACCTGTTATTAATGAATGAACTACAATACCTGTAATCCAGTCTACATGTTACTTCTGGCTATGTTTGGCAATCTTCATGCAAGCATTCAGGTTTTTGTTAAAAAGTATGCATGATATTTGAATATGTTAGTAGACCGGTCTATTAATTATTTTACTTGTAACTAGTATTATGGAATATTAAGTTTGTATACTGACTTCTTAAAGTTACATATATACATGCCCTTTCCTTACTGGAGTAAATATTTACTTGTGATGTGACTTTGTATTTTGTACAAATTTCTTGGACAATTCTTTGTGTTACAAATATTGAGAAAATAGGTTCTTTATCTGTCATGTTCATTGTTCACCCATTCAATTGCCAATTTGCTTATTTTATATGTGTGTGGGGGGGGGGGCATAGCTGCATGTAAGTAGACCCACAGGTCTATGGAGGACATATTAAAGGTAAAGACCAGTTATGGTCATGCGATTGAATTGTGAAAGAAACGTTGTGGAATCGATCAGAAAAGGTTGATCATCTAGCATCTAGCATCTGCAAGGTTCTGGAATCATCAAAATGATAAGAAATTTGGCCCATTTTTCGTAAAGTTACAAGCACTATACACAGAAAGATGTATATGGGACTACCCTATATCTCTCACAGGACCATGAGAGAAACAAATTTACCAAATATATGAATTAGTAGGCGGTTTCCCGGCAAATTTTTTATCATCATGTATTAGTCAAAACATATTCTTTCACATGATTGGTAATGAGAGCTTCCATTTCATTTTTTGAAATTGGGGCGTTACCAATACTGGTCTTTACCTTTAATCACCGGATTTATTTACTTTGCATTATTTCTAATCAATATCAATTTTGAAATATAATGTATTTTAAAAAGTGTTGGGATGAAATTGAAATTGGGAGACAATGATGTTCATGTATTTTGACTTGCTGAATAAATTTTGTCAAGAAAACAATTGCTGATTTTATGTGTTGCATTGTTGTGTATGAAGCTAAGAAGGTGGTCTCGAGTTCTGGCGATGGCAGTAGATAATTTTTAAATAGTATCAGACATACATATTATTCTGTTCAATATTAGCCATACAAAATTTTAAAATGACATGATTACAATATGATAAATAATATGCATGTACACTAGTTTTGGTGTGCTACATAATGTAATTTGTATGTGTTTTGACTGTTTTCATAAGGTCCAAACAATCCATAAGAGAGTTCTATTTCTAGAACTTGAGACTTTAATTGTGAAAAGAAAGAAGGTGCATAATTATGATGGACTGAAACACCAGCCAAGAGAGTGTGAGGGTGGTAGCTTAAGAGGGGAGAGGGGTTAGAGAGAGAGAGAGAGAGAGAGGGTGTGATTGATATGAGGGATAGAGGTGAAAGAGAGAGAGAGAGATGGGAGAAGTAAGAGGAGAGAATTACTAAGAGAAAGGGGATAGTAAAACAGGAGTGGTAGGATTAGAGGGAAGAAGTAGAGAGGGGGGGGGGATCCAGAGAGGTAGTGGGAGATAAGGAGAAAGTGAGAGAGGGAAAGAGAGATTTGGAGAAGGAGACAATATGATAGATTGGGAAAGAGACATATACATAATGAGAGAGAAAAAGATGATTAAAGAATGTGTACATAGAGACAATGGCCATTTGACTCTCTGTAAACAACTCTGGAATACCAGAATAAAATCAATCTGCCCCACCTCTACCCACACCGTCCTCTTTGTCCATCTCTCTTTCTCTCCCTCTCTCTCTCTCTGTCCGTCTGTCTATATCTCCCACTTTCATTACCATTATCAACCACTCTTCTCTCTCTTTCACCCTCTCTCACATCAATCACACCCTTCTACCCCCCTCTCTCTCTCAATAAGAAAATCCTTATATCAACCACACCCTTCTCTCTCTTTCTCTCTCTCCTTCTCTCTCTTTCTCTCTCTATCCCCCTCTATCCCCCTCTCTCACATCAATCACACCCTTCTTCTACCTCCCCCTCTCTCTATATATATCCCTAATATCAACAACACCCTTCTTCTCTCTCTGTCACCCTCTCTCACATCAATCACACCCTTCTACCCCCTCTCTCTCTCAATAAAAAAATCCTTATATCAACCACACCCTTCTCTCTCTTTCTCTCTCTCCTTCTCTCTTTTTCTCTCTCTATCACCCTCTCTCACATCAATCACACCCTTCTTCTACCTCCCCCTCTCTCTATATAATTATATCCCTAATATCAACAACACCCTTCTTCTCTCTCTATCACCCTCTCTCACATCAATCACACCCTTCTACCCCCCTCTCTCTCTCTCAATAAAAAAAATCCTTATATCAACCACACCCTTCTCTCTCTTTCTCTCTCTCTGTCTCTCTCTCTTTCTCTCTCTATCCCCCTCTATCCCCCTCTCTCACATCAATCACATCCTTCTTCTAACCCTTCACCCATCTCTCTCTCTCTCTCTCTCTATAATTATATATATATCCTTTATATCAGCAACACTCTTCCTCTCTCTCTCTTTATCTCTCTGTCACCCTCTCTCTCATCAATCACACTCTTCTTCTGTCTCTTTCTCTCTCTCTTTCTCTCTCTCTATCACACTCTCTCACATCAATCACATCCTTCTTCTAACCCTTCACCCATCTCTCTCTCTATACAGTGCGTCCCAGAAAAAACGAAACCGAGAAGTATCGATGTTTTATCATAACTTAATCACAACCATAATTAATGAATGATACATATTTGGAAAGCTTAGAGTCTCCTCTTCCAGTTGATGCTACTCACGTGATGCATATTTCACGCATAAGTGATTAAAAGCAATTTGAAGGAAGGAAACCAAAAAGTAATTTGGCGGGCGGTATCTGAATTTCAAAGAAAAATTCACATTTCTAGAAATTTCATTTTCTTATGATACCTCAATCAAGAAAAATGAGCCAGGAATAACAAAGTTCTGTTTGTTTAAAGTAGCCCTTACATTTTCATAATTTTAACAAACGAATTCGTTTTCACTGGGTGCCTGCCGTAGCAAAAAGCAGATTTGACAAAAGACTTAACTCCGTTTCGTTGACAATCAGCCATGCATGAAGACTCTCGTCTACGGCTGATTGTCAACGAAACGGAGTTAAGTCTTTTGTTAATTTCGTTTATTGATAAGGCAGGCAGCCAGTGAAAACGAATTCGTTTAATAAAATTATGGAAATGCAAGCACTGCTTTAAACGAACAGAACTTTGTCATTCCTCGCTCATTTTTCCTGATTGAGGTGTCATAATTATGAAAGGGCAAAAACTCAACTTTCTAGAAATGGGAATTTTTCTTCGAAATTCAGATACCGCCCGCCAAATGTCTTTTTGGTTTCCTTCCTTCAAATTGCTTTTAATCACTTATGCGTGAAATATGCATTATCTGAGTAGCATTACATGAAAGAGGAGACTCTAAGCTTTCCAAATATGTATCATTCATTAATTATAGTTGTGATTAAGTTATGATAGAACATCGATACTTCTCGGTTTCGTTTTTTCTGGGACGCACTGTATATATATATCCTTTATATCAGCAACACTCCTCTCCTCTCTTTATCTCTCTGTCACCCTCTCTCTCATCAATCACACTCTTCTTCTCTCTCTTTCTCTCTCTCTCTCTCTGTCACCCTCTCTCACACCCTTCTTCTACCACCCTCTCTCTATATATAATTGATATCAACACGCCCTTCTTTTCTCTCTTTCTCTCTCTGTTACCCTCTCTCACACCCTTCTTCTATCACCCTGTCTCTCTATATATATATATATCCCTGATATCAACCAAACCCTTCTTCTCTCTCTTTCTCTCTCTCTGTCACCCTCTCTCACACCCTTCTTCTATCACCCTCTCTCTCTTTATATATCCCTGATATCATCCACGCCCTTCTTCTCTCTCTTTCTCTCCCTGTCACCCTCTCTCACACCCTTCTTCTATCACCCTGTCCCTCTATATATATATCCCTGATATCAACCACGCCCTTCTTCTCTCTCTGTCACCCTCTCTCACACCCTTCTTCTATCACCCTCTCTCTCTCTATATATATATATATATCCCTGATATCAACCAAGCCCTTCTTCTCTCTCTGTCACCCTCTCTCACACCCTTCATCTATCACCCCCCCCTCTCTCTCTCTCTCTCTATATATATCCCTGATATCAACCACGTCCTTTTTCTCTCTCTGTCACCCTTTCTCACACCCTTCTTCTATCACCCTCTCTCTTTATATATATATCCCTGATATCAACCACGCCCTTCTTCTCTCTCTTTCTCTCTCTGTCACCCTCTCTCACACCCTTCTTCTATCACCCTCTCTCTCTATGTATATCCCTGATATCAACCACGCCCTTCTTCTCTCTCTCTGTCACCCTCTCTCACACCATTCTTCTATCACCCTCTCTCTCTATATATATCCCTGATATCAACCACGCCCCCTTTTCTCTCTCTTTCTCTGTCACCCTCTCTCACACCCTTCTTCTTTCACCCTCTCTTTCTATATATATCCCTGATATCAACCACGCCCTTCTTCGCTCTCTCTGTCTCCCTCTCTCACACCCTTCTGCTATCACCCTCTCTCTCTATATATATTCCTGATATCAACCACGCCCTTCTTCTCTCTCTTTCTCTCTCTGTCACCCTCTCTCACACCCTTCTTCTATCACCTTTCCTCTCTATATATATCCCTGATATCAACCACGCCCTTCTTCTCTCTCTTTCTCTCTCTGTCACCCTCTCTCCACACCCTTCTTCTATCACCTTTTCTCTCCATATATATCCCTGATATCAACCACGCCCTTCTTCTCTCTCTTTCTCTCTCTGTCTCCCTCTCTCACACCCTTCTGCTATCACCCTCTCTCTCTATATATATATATATCCCTGATAACAACCACGCCCTTCTTCTCTCTCTTTCTCTGTCAACCTCTCTCACACCCTTCTTCTATCACCCTCTCTATATATATATATATCCCTGATATCAACCACGCCCTTCTTCTCTCTCTCTCTTTCTCTCTCTGTCACCCTGTCTCACACCCTTCTATCACCCTCTCTCTCTTTTTATATCCCTGATATCAACCATGCCCTTCTTCTCTCTCTTTCTCTCTCTGTCACCCTCTCTCACACCCTTCTTCTACCACCCTCTCTCTCTATATAATATATCCCTGATATCAACCACGCCCTTCTTCTCTCTCTCTCTTTCTCTCTCTGTCACCCTGTCTCACACCCTTCTATCACCCTCTCTCTCTATATATATCCCTGATATCAACCATGCCCTTCTTCTCTCTCTTTCTCTCTCTGTCACCCTCTCTCACACCCTTCATCTATCACCCCCTCTCTCTCTCTCTCTCTATATATATCCCTGATATCAACCACGTCCTTTTTCTCTCTCTGTCACCCTTTCTCACACCCTTCTTCTATCACCCTCTCTCTTTATATATATATCCCTGATATCAACCATGCCCTTCTTCTCTCTCTTTCTCTCTCTGTCACCCTCTCTCACACCCTTCTTCTATCACCCTCTCTCTCTATGTATATCCCTGATATCAACCACGCCCTTCTTCTCTCTCTCTGTCACCCTCTCTCACACCCTTCTGCTATCACCCTCTCTCTCTATATATATCCCTGATATCAACCACGCCCTTCTTCTCTCTCTGTCACCCTCTCTCACACCCTTCATCTATCACCCCCCCTCTCTCTCTCTCTCTATATATATCCCTGATATCAACCACGTCCTTTTTCTCTCTCTGTCACCCTTTCTCACACCCTTCTTCTATCACCCTCTCTCTTTATATATATATCCCTGATATCAACCACGCCCTTCTTCTCTCTCTTTCTCTCTCTGTCACCCTCTCTCACACCCTTCTTCTATCACCCTCTCTCTCTATGTATATCCCTGATATCAACCACGCCCTTCTTCTCTCTCTCTGTCACCCTCTCTCACACCATTCTTCTATCACCCTCTCTCTCTATATATATCCCTGATATCAACCACGCCCCCTTTTCTCTCTCTTTCTCTGTCACCCTCTCTCACACCCTTCTTTTTTCACCCTCTCTTTCTATATATATCCCTGATATCAACCACGCCCTTCTTCGCTCTCTCTGTCTCCCTCTCTCACACCCTTCTGCTATCACCCTCTCTCTCTATATATATATTCCTGATATCAACCACGCCCTTCTTCTCTCTCTTTCTCTCTCTGTCACCCTCTCTCACACCCTTCTTCTATCACCTTTCCTCTCTATATATATCCCTGATATCAACCACGCCCTTCTTCTCTCTCTTTCTCTCTATATAATAATAATAAATAATATTGGATTCTTATATAGCGCACGCACGTATCGACCTTGCAAGGTTCTCTCTCTCACTCTCTCTCTTTATCAACCTCTCTCACATCAGAAATTTCCACAAAGGATT
Organism: Strongylocentrotus droebachiensis; assembly: GCA_035222895.1. NCBI lineage: Eukaryota > Metazoa > Echinodermata > Echinoidea > Camarodonta > Strongylocentrotidae > Strongylocentrotus > Strongylocentrotus droebachiensis. Next base: position 44,095 of record JAVYIG010011049.1, read on the forward strand.
ATTTCAAATATTTTCATCTTCGGAAGGTGTCTATGACCCCTATTTTGTCAAACTATGAATTTCAGATAATTTCATGAAATGTGGAAAAATGCCCCTTTTTGACAAAATTCGCGAGGGGTTAGCCCCCTTATTTTTTGCTTAGATTCAGAAATGTTATAAAAGGCTAATTTCAAATCCTTCATCTGTGGTAGGTGTCTATGGCCCCTGTTCATTCAAAGTATGCAAATTCAGATAATTTCATGAAATGTGGAAAAATGCCCCTTATTAAAAAAAATGGCAAGGGGTTAGCCCATCATTTTTTGCCATTTTTTTTTTTACAAAGGCACATTTCAAAAATTTTCATCTGTAGAAGGTGTCCATTACCCCTGTTTAATAAAACTTTATCTCTTAAGTTAATCACACCTTCTTATATATCACCCTCTCTCACTTCTATCTCTCATTTCAATCACACCCTTCTTCTTCTCTCTCTCTGTCTCTTTCTCTCTCTCTCTCTCTCTCTCTTCCCTCTTGGGTTTACATGCATTTCTGATTATCTTTATTGAATATGTTAACATTAATGGCATAGCAAACGTACTGTTTGTAGGTCGATTCAATTTCTACACAGAAAATCAATACATGAAAGCACTGGTGAAATACATGTTTCTCAGGGGTGATGGATCATTATTAAAAGGAATGCACCTACAATAAGGGCACTCCGAGAAGAAAAAAATGAAACCCCAAAATGTGAAAACAAAGCTGGAGAAAACAAACATTTTGAGACATTGAAACTCAAATATTCTAGTTAATTCATTATCAAGGATCATCTTCGACATTATTCCTATCTTTACATGGATCTGGATGTAGGCATTGATTCTAAATCATGCTATGTCGTTATGTGTATTAGTCTATAACGTTTTATTTGCAAGGAGGCAAAGCGAGGGAGAGAAAAATTTCCTTTTGTCCACTTAAGCCCGTCTGTACTAGTTTGGTCAGGAAAGATTAGACCACCCTGCAAGGTCACTGACAGGTGGTTATCTCATCAAATCAGCTCTCAAATAACATAAGAAAAAGGGGATCATGGGGGCAACAGGCACCGATTAGACATTGTTTGCTATATAGAGGGCGCAAGTAGCTATAAGTAGTTCAGTGGGGCTTTAAGGCCATGTGATATGCGTTATTCATAGCGATATAATGAAAAAACAGACAACCAAAAATCAATTCCAGGGCCCTTTTTAACCATTAAATTTTATTTTCATACATACTCTTTAATATTTTTCCTTGAAGTTGCGATTTCTCATTGCATCCAGTTTGATTGGTTTTTAATAGGTATAGCACACCAAAAATAAGTACAACAAACACATGTTATTTGATGATTGCAAATGATCAAGCTTTATGAAAGCTTCAAAAAACAAAAAACAGAATTGAAATCGGTCAATGCGTTGTGATTTTATACCATTTTTTTGATATCGCAAAATTACCGAAAAACCTGCCAGAAATGGTCGAATTGGCAAAAATGGTAAAATTCGACAAAGTTGACAACTTAATTCATCACTTTCTGGGACACAAATAATAAATTAAATTATCAGACACTAAAATATCATCTTTGTGGTAAAAAATACAAAAAAGAAAAATCATATATCTATTACCGTTTTGAAAACAGAAGCAAACAAAATAAGTCATTTTTGCCATTTTTGCGAATCTGCAGATATGAAAAAGTTGTGAAAATAACTAAGTCCGTCTAATTAATATGCGCATATGTAGTCAAATAAAAAACGAACATGATACATCAATGAAACCTATGTATATCAGACAGGTATGGAAATATTTTCTTTTTTGAAGAAAAAAAAAATTATGAATATTCATCAAATATGCAAATTAGGTCATTTCAGCTAATTATATATATATAGGAAAGTCAAACTGTTCAGTTTCGGGGCATTTTTTAAATCATTATATTCATAGATCATATTTACACCAAATATTTACCTTAAATTCCTAATATTTTTGCAATGCCAATACAATATGGCGATGGAAATTACTTGGATCACCGTCACAGCTATTTCCTCATGTGTTTCACAAATTATTCAGAAAAACCGATCAAATGATAAGAATTTGTATACTTTCAGCTACATCACAGTATATTTTTCTTTTTAAAAAAATGTCAGATTTGAGGATTTATGACGATTTTCCGAGAAACCATTCAACAGGCCACAACATTCCACAGGGACTGAATTTCAGAAAATAACAAAGTTTGATGATCCCAACACAGTTGTGGCTACCTTGAGTGTAAATAACAAATTGATTCAATGAGTGAAACACATGAGGATATTGCATTTTTGTAGGGAAGTTTTATACATTGAGGTGCATTTTTTTCACCACGCAGAATAGCAGCGCGAGTCAATGGGCGATCAACGGGCCATGTCACACATGGCTGAAAAGACAATATTCTAATTCAATAATTAACATATTTCCCACATGCCTATAACAATGAAACTACACAGAATTGTAGTTTAAGGTATGTTTGAAATATATGTGAAATAAACATTTAAAAATATTTAGTTTCTTTTAAATATATTTACAAAAATTGCTATTTCTACCAACTTACTGCTGTTGTGTGTGTGTGTTCGCGGGGCAGACTGTTTGCACAGGCAGTGTGATCACCCTATTTAAAGGGTTCATTCTAAAGCTCCAGCAAGTTATTGCCAATCGTAAATTTTGAACATTTTTTAACCGTAAACTTATTCATGTGAACCTTATATGCGGATGAGAAGTAGGGACTCGAATGGGAGATTCAATAAAGCAACATAGTCGTGGGTAAAACTTACTTATTTTCGCGTAATTATTATTGCTTTTTAGTATTTATGGTGCTTGTGTGAGGTAAGAGGGATAATCATTCCAATCCACCCACTCTTCCAACAACAGCCACTGGACAAGCGGCTCAAATCCAGACACAGCTTTCTGCACACGTACTGTAGTGCCCTTTAATACCAGCCCTCACAACCAAAGGATGACTTTGTGGCCTAACCACCTCCAGACCACTCCACATAAACTCTCCCTCAGCCCGAAGGAATCCCTCGCAACCGGCTCCAGTGAGACTCCAGCCTCAACCGCCTAAGAACTGGCTACGGACGATGCAGAGTCCTAATGCAGATGTGCGGTCTAGAAGACGAACAAACAGCATGTGAATGCGGCCAGGAACAGCCAATGGAACACCTGCTAGTCTGCCCAATCCCCCGCCCCCCGACCCCGCCCCCACTCATCAGTGTTATTTAGGGTACGCATATGCGTATTCCCAGCGACCCCCCCCCCCCCTTTTCAGCAAAAGTCCGGTGTGTAAAGTCAATACGGGTCGACCATTTTCTTTTGCTATACGAGCCTTTTTTTCAGCACCCCCCCCCCCCCCCCTTCGGCAAAAGTCCGGTGTGTAAAGTCAATACGGGTAGACCTTTTTCTTTTGTTACGAGCCGGTGAGATTGGGAACACGCATGGTATCCCTCCGTTCACGGAGTGGGGGAGGGGGGCGGGCCCACTCCTGACAGAGCCATGCACCCAAGATGACCTGGAAGCCGTGAATTGCCGTGCCAAGGCCTGTGTGGACCACTGGACGGGACTTGTGTAGTGACTCGATAAGAAGAAGATCCAATAACGGAGAACCTTCTTGCTATAATATGAGCGACCCATGGGGAAAACTTTCAGCTCCCCATGGCCACTAAACCCTTTGGGTGGTATTCTCGAAAGCGGCCTAAGTTAAACCTGGCCTAACTTAGTCCATGGATTAGTTAGGCCAGGCTTAACTTGAGGCCGCTGAGTCATTTCTCGAAAGGTGGACTAACTGATCCATGGTTTAAACCCCTGGCTTAAGTTAGTACATGTACTATCTTTAGTCCATGGATCATTCACCATGGTTAGAGTTTCTGCACATGCTCAGTACCGAAGCTGCGACGTCACAATGCACTAAGACAATGGGCTAAGACAATGGATGCGCGCACTGTGGAGAGGATGCATCACCTTGACAACTTGAGCAATATGACGTCCAGGGGCGGCGGAGCGACTTCCAAAGCGGGGGGCAGCACCAACAAAAAGGGCACTTGCTGGAATTGTATCATTGTTAAAAGGGAAATTATCAGAGGTGAAAAGGGCCACATATCGTACCTGAAAAGGGGCATTGATCATATTTTAAAAGGAGCACTTATGAGAATGAAAAAGAGGCACTTATAATAAAGGAAATGTGCATTTGTTGAAAGAAAAGGGGCACCGATAATTTTGTTAATAGGGGCACCTCTCAGATTTAAACAGGGAAATTATCAGAGATGAAGGGGCACTTATCAAAAGTGAAAAGGGGCATTTCTCGTACCTGAAAAGGAGCACTTACTAGAGATTTAAAAGTGCACTTATAACAATGGAAAATTGACACTTATTGCAAAGGGAAATGGAAACTTATCAAAGGAAAGGGGCGCGTGTCAAACTTAAAGGGGCACTTATCAGAGGTGAAAAGGGGAAGGGGCACTTGTCCTATGGAAAAAGGGGCACTTTTTCAAAAGTTAAAAGGGCACTTTCCTATATAAACAGGGGCATTTGAAAAAGGGGGCACTGTACCCCCCCCCCCCAAAAAAAAAAAAAAAAAACTCTTTCTCCCTATCTCCATCTCTTTCTCTCTCTCACACACACACACTATCTCACATCATTGTTTATTTCTCATTTTCATGACATCTCTCACCATTAAATTGTTCTTTCTCATTTAGTTCCCTTTCTCTTCTACTCTATCTCTCTCTCTGTTCTCTCACTGTTTATTTCCAGATTTTTTCCATGTATAATTCAATGAACCCAACAGTATGCACACTTAAAATCAAAAGATATGAAAGGAATATTGTATATAACATATCAACAATTATGTTTAATTTATTTATTTTTCTTAAAATAGAAAAGATTGTAATTCACGATGAATACGATTATAAATAGAAGGTCAAATATTAAGCTCCAATAGCCTCATAATCTACTACTTGAAATTATTAGAATTCAATGTTATGTATTTGTTACATTACTTTTTCCAATTTTTTTAAAACAAAGCATAGTCTACTTTTGAGCCGAATTTCTTTTGCAGGGAATCTGTTATATCATGACTCGCACTATATTATAAAACACATTATAAACATGATTTCTTAAATGACTCAAAATCACAATTTTTCCAGTGAAACAATGAACATCTGATGTACATAAAAACATCCTTATGAGTGACGGTTGCTTTGTGGTTCACACACAGTCATAACAAGGGCATATCAGGCTTTTTATCAATGGTTTTGATCCCCATGCAGTCACAGTTACAGCAGATGGAGTCTGGTTCATTGAAGAGACTAAGTAGAACTTCATAGTCCTTGCAAGTATGTCTGTTGAATGAAAAGAGAAAAGAATGAAAGGAAGCACATTGAAACCTATTTCTGTTAAACATTAAAAAGGTCTTGCATGTACATTGTGACCAAAGTGGATTTGCATGCACATTGTGGTAAAAGTGGAGTGCATAATCAATTACATGAAAGTATTGATGGAAAAATGTGAATGAACAAATGCCATCCTTGAAGTACCTGGGCATGCAAACAACAACTTATTCGTACAGCCTACCTGTCAGAAATTCAGCAGCTCAGTAGTTCTCCTTCCTCTCTCTGAATTTGTCTCAATTATCAGGGAATTTGCCTTCATTTATTTTACTGAAGAAGAACATCATCCTGAAACAAAAATTAAAAGGTTTAGACCTCATTAAAATATCAAAGATCTACTCCATTGATAATTGGTCTTAGTTATAGTGTCAATCATATTCTAACTTTAAAAAAACAACTTAAGGAGCCTTTTATGTAGGCAGTGACTAGGCACCCCCTCCCCACTCAGTTACTAGTAATCATTGATTTACAAAATGACTACCGGTATCTCTTTTAAAGTCAAGAACAAACATACACATTCTTGCAGTACTATCTCATGAATGTGCTTGCACTAAGTTGTACTTGCCATGTCATGGCCTAAGAAAGCCCTAAGTAGTTAAAGTCTATTGCCAAGTTAGTACCTTTCCTAAAATCAAGTCTAGAGGTCTACATCTTACTTAGATAACCAGCCGACATTTTGCCTAGATGTAAACGCAGCCTGGAATGTAGATTTTACAAGGCCCTAATCGTTACAGCCCAACTTTTCCATTATAGTTCAATCTAACCTTTAATAGACCAAAGATTGTCTTTGTTTATGTTATCTCCCAAAATGAGCTTCGTGAAAGGGGAAAAAGTAAAAATGAAAATTTACTGCACTGTACTGTACTGCAGGTCTCTAAGTCTTATGGTCCAGAATTGTTAGTGGTAGGTTTGAATTTTCTTCTGACCCAAATTTGAAAGTAGTTAATCAACTGTTGATTATTTGTGTCTTATTTTCAGAGATAGTTCCGCCCAAAAGTCTAAGCCAAGCTGTCACTGTCAGGAGTGACTGGTAGCCATGGCAATCGAGCTGAAAATATTAGCTCGTGCCGATGTAAAATGGATAAAAGTTTGAGTGTAGATTGCACCTACATTCTTCAGACAAAACAATTTTAAATCACTTCATAATGTACCTGTAGACACATCTGCAGATTCATAAAATCAGCAGATCTTTTTAATAACAATTGTATAACCATGATTTAGTTTACAAAATTTAGGCGTCTAATTACAGCTTTAATCACCAGTACACCCACAACAAAAAGTGAGTCATTTGACTCATTTAAGCATAATTTTCGTGAGTCAGGTGTAAATTGACTCATTAGTAACAACCAATGAGTCTCTATTGACTCATTTATATTTCACCAGTGTGTCAATCATGAGCTGACGCATTTGCAACATGCTTCGACTGACTCACATGGTCGTAAAAAATGAGTCAAGATCGACATAAGAGCATTTTAGAAGAAAAAGTGAGTCAACTTGAAAGTGAGGCTGTATGCATGCGCGCGCATGCTTTCGTGACGTCATCCAAAATGCGAATTCTCGAGCCATATTTGAATTCCCGATCGACGACTGCAGCTAGTGAAAAATTGGTACGCATAATTATTCATATGGTTTTAAACGATGATTTTTATGACTGGATTCGTGGGCTGAATCTTCTGATTATTATACAAATGATGCATGCGTTCATTTTACGATATCCGCACTCGAGTTGATGAGGCTGTGTGTAACTTAACTATAGATTACATAGACTATCGCACGAAGCCGTGTCGAATGAAAACATGCATGATCTTGCATCATTGTTTTATACAACGAAACTCCTAGATCCTTGTTATTTGATGTAAAACGAATTAATTCAAGATTGTTTCGTGACAGTATGGGTGACAAATAAATCTCAAGTTAAGGCTTAATTTAGTGCGTACAAAGTAGATTTTTCAGATTCGGGTAGCGGGACCACCGATTACATCGCTAAAATGTGATATTTTAGGATATATTTTCCATTGCAAATGTGGACAGTGACTCTGGCATGGTATGGTATGTGTGTGATAGGCCTAGGGAGTAGGGCTATCTAGGGGCCTATATGTCATGATGTGATTATGCTATTATTAGGGTGTCTGATCGCGCACCCGATGTTGTGTGCTAAAATCTTTCCCATAGAGATTGCACACATCCCTATGTGGTCTACATGTGTAGTGATATGGATACAGGTGTTGTACACATACATGTTACACATACATGTTTCCACTGCTTTCTTGAGTGTGTGTATGCAAATATGCACATATCCACTGCACCTTGTGGAAGCCATGACCTAAACAATAGTAAACACTTCCATGAGCATGCATGGGCAATCAGGCATGAATATATGAATAAATGTACATGGACAGTGTATGCAGAGAAGGGATGTTGGTATGTTAGGAGAGGGACACATGTTTTGGGCTCTGAGAAAGGAGGTACACCCACAACAAAAAGTGAGTCACCCTTACTCAAATTGATGAGTCACTGGTTTGTCCGTACAGCGAAACACTTGAAGGATCATGTGAGTCACTATGACTCGATACAAATGAGTCTTATTTATCTAAGACTCACTTCAAGTGAGTCTTAGAGACTCATTTGTATCGAGTCATAGTGACTCACATGATCCTTCAAGTGTTTCGCTGTACGGACAAACCAGTGACTCATCAATTTGAGTAAGGGTGACTCACTTTTTGTTGTGGGTGTAGACTTTCCAAGAAAAATGGAGTATCTATTTTTCCTGTTCAGGAAATAACTGGTGTTGGGCCAACTGGCTTGGAGATGCCTATGTGGGTGCAATCAATAGCACCGACCATATTAACGCCAGGGAAATGGCAGTAATTATAAAATTCATGTTGGGTCTGCACTCTGCAGGACTGCCTCTCTTGTTGAAGGAATTGAGATGTATTGCTCCCATCTCCTGGCAATGGCTATTGAGATGGACTTCACAATGCGGGACACCGTAGCTTGGTAGAGGCCTTCTTTTTTCATCCCCATGCATCAATTGAAAAGAACCTGAAATAGCAGAAAATCAAGATGAAAAATATGTTGATATTTAATAAGAAATTACAATTTCTCTTTCTCTGTAGTTTACTAACTAATAGTATTATTAGACTAAACTACTGTAACAGTATCAGCAAATGTATGTCCAAAAAAAGGAAGCTTCTGTCCATTTCCTTTCAATTTTTATTATTAGACCTGTCTAGACTAGACTCTTATTGATGAAATTTAGATCTAGGTCTAGAGTTTAGTAATATTGTTTTTAAAAAATGTTTTTCTTGGGGGGGGGGGGGGGGGGGTGGGTGGTTATGAAAACCATCATCATCCTGTAGAAAATTATCGCACCAACAGCCACAACTAGCACTGCAGCTCAGGCAGAGGTGACCGTGATACCAAACCGAAATTTCTGTCTCTTTCGTTCGTTAACCTCTAATTTGGGTAGGGTCGGCTCCTGAAAGAGAGGAGCCGACCCTACCCAAATCAGAGGCTAACGAACGAAAGAGACAGCTACTACAGTACTAGTACTAGCTAGATCTAATCATCTAGATTTAGGCCTCGTGCTAGTCCACTTTTAGGCAACAGCGTCTCGAAAATCCACTATAAAAGTAGTTTCTACGTATAGCAATGATAGTTTTAAGGTGGTGTTAATGTGGTATATGCGTACGAAAGTACAATAGTGCCAAGAAAAAAATTACCCGGTAAGAAATTGCACAATCTCAGGAAACGAAAATGTTAACCGACAATTATTTGCACGTACTATGGGACTGGTCTGCAAACACCATGAAAATTTACCAAGTTTCCCCCAAACTTATTCAGTTAAAAGCATTTTAGATTATCACCAGTACAGCAACATGAAAGTAACAAAAATACTTTATTAGCTGGTGTAACTTTCATGAGCGCTTATCCATACAAAAGAGTGTAAATTGTTATCAAATATAGAAATTCAAATGCAAAACTTACCGTTCACTCTCCGCGGACAGTCGATTTAACTAAAACATGACGTCACGTGGAGTTAGTCCGAACTATGACGTATTTAAACCTGCCCTCTGAGCGGACTAAAGTTAGGCCGAACTATGACGTATTTAAGCCTGGCTTATCTTTAGTCCACCTTCGAGAATAGCAAAAAAGTTAGTCCATCGTTTAAACCAGGTTTAGTCCACTGATTTAACTTAGGCCACTTTCGAGAATACCACCATTTGAAACTGCTTCCATCCCTACTTCTGTCACTGATGTCAATTCAAATGAGTGCAGTTATTACATGGACAAATCTTCTGAATCTGAGGTTGAATCAAATAGGCAGTTGAAAGTTTTTGTACTCAGACACTACTAGTTCTTTTGTTTAATATGAATTAGGTATTACTTTTTTCACTAATTTTGATTTCTCACAATACTCTTTTTGATATTAGTGACAATTTCCTACCTAATATCGTGAACTCAAATGGCACAGATTAAACTAAAAGTTCAAATTACATAAATACATCCACCACCAACTTTATATCGAAACGAGAAACTGAAAGCTGAGGGTACTAGACAATCTGTTTGTTTTATATTTTGTATTTATGAGTTACATTCTTCTTCTTTTTTTGGTTCACAGATATCAACTTATTTAACATTCCGCTTCATGGCAACGGCAATTATTCTGTTATTGATTACAGTTAGGCCTATCCTTAAATTCATATAACAAAGTGTAATCACGGCTACCTAATAAAACAGATATTGACTGGTAGGGTGTGTTATATAACATTTTTGGACAGCAAGGGTGTAATATTTTCCCTCAGCGCTGCTCTCTTTGGAAAATAATAAAGCCCTTCGGCGGATCAATGTACCAATCTACCTTTTTTCATATCTATCGTTGTCGGTCATGCTCCAATTCTATATACACGTCTGTCGGATACAATAGACGGATATATTATTTGATTCAATGCTTGGTTAAACTTCCTTGTAAGGGTCTCGTGTGTACCAAAACGTGTAAAGGTTTGCATTTTGTTCGAGGAGATTTGTTGGAACGACGAGACGACTGCATGTGGTCCAAGTGCATTTCCGTTTCTGTCCGATTCCGCCATTTTGAAATGAAAACCTGTGAAATAGGCTATAGCAAGATTAGAATTCAGAGGAGGAGGGTAAGATCGAGGAGGCGATAACACGAATTGAAGAGAAAGATGGCAAACAAATTCCTTGTTGTTCTTGGTTGTTGGTTGATACAATTTCTCGAGGTAGGGACGATTAAGTCTTTTGCTGTCCTTCTTGGTCATATTGTCAGAGACCTCGAATCCACCACAGGAAGAATAGGGATGTACATTGGACTGTACCATGCAGTCACAATGATGTCAGGTAAGAGACATAATTTGATTGATTCAATTGTCTTAAATATCTTAACCCATAGCGTATTGAGAGATAGTTGTGACACGCGCATCTATCATTGTCGTATCAGGACAATTACCCACACCCCCGGAATATTACCCCCCCCCCCCCGGAAAACTGTAAGACCTTATTTTGCTGTAAGTTTTCCTTACTTCTGTACAATCTATTTTCATGTTTTCTATGTCTATAGGGACCCCTCTGTAAATCAGCATTGCAATTATGCTAACAACGCTGAGTAGGGCCATCCCTCCGTCTTCATTTTTTTGTATAAGTGTGTCTTTATGATTGTAAATATATATATGTTGATGTATTTTTTTAAATGACGGAAAATAAATACAATACAATACAACTACCCCTAGGAAAATTACCCCCCGGAAAATTACCCCCAGAAGAATTACCCCCCCGAGGACAACTACCCCCCGAGGACAACTAACCCCGAGGACAATTACCCCCCGAGGACAACTACCCCCGAGGACAACTACTTGAATTGTCCTCTGGGGGTAGTTTTCCTCGGGGGTAATTGTCCTCGGGGGTAATTGTCCTCGCGGGTAGTTTTCCGGGGGGTAATTTTCCGGGGGGTGATTGTCCTAGAACCCTATCTCTATCGCTTTTAAGCTATATAACTTACACAATGGATACTGGAGTCCCTAATTTCTATGGGATTAATACCAGACATATCTGGTTCCCATCGGGCAGTGGCTTAATAATGAAATTTCTCTGCCATGGTTGGAATATCAAACCTAAGAAACTACATATTATTCACAAAGGCTGGACAAAAGCTAGAGGTGTGGTGGTATATAGTGGTAAACATTCACTTGACTCTTAATCCAAGGGTTGAGGGTTCGAATCCCAACCCGGCACTCACGCCTTTTGGCAAGACATAAATACAAATTTGCCACTCTCCACCCAGGTACTTAATGGTCACCTGGCAGGACTTATTACTTGAAATGCATTATGCACGGATTATGGCTGACATAGCTAAAGCCGGAGTAATAACATCGAAACTTCTTTGGAAGCGCATTAGGAACGCTATATTTTGATGTGCTATGCGCTATACAACTACTAGTAGACCAGTCAAACGTAAAACAAGGCTTTCAGAAAAATATTGTATGTAATTTGGGGGAAATTGGGGGAAAACTAAGCCAAATATTGCATTTGTAGCATTAAAAAAAAAATGCATGAGGCATCAATTGCTATTTTATTCCTTAGTATTTCGGCAAGGGTTTTAGCATGGGTGCCATGCATTACCCCCAAAATGCCCTCTGATGTAAAAAGAAAAATCTTGGTTCTCGAAAACAGTTATCTCATTTTTCAGTGTTAAAATGGAGCAATGTTTTTATCTCTAATACAGGTATCGTTGTAAAGGCTCTTCTTAATCGGTATACCCCTCGCTCCCTATCTATGCTTGGTGGATTGATAGGCTCTCTAGGCCTTATGATATGCTCTGAAGTTACCAAACCTATCTACTTTGCAGTCTGTCTTTTTATATCAGGTAAGAGATGCTTTCTAAGCAAAATAAACATGATTTTTTTAAATATTTTTTTTAACATACGAATGCGGCAATCAATATATCGAAAGATATTAGATGTACAGGGGATTTGGCGGAATTTAAACGCGGATTAAATAATTTTCCAAAGACGGAATAAGGTATTTGATAATATAGAATTGATTGAACTAGATGAATCATTTTTGAATTTATATCAATTTCTTTAGGTTTGAACTAACTATTTAGCCATTATAATGTTGGTATATAAACGTTCCTTTTTCTTTTCATATATGGAATGTCCCTAAACTTCTTAATGTCTGTTTTTAATTTTACACATTATAACCTGTAATAATTGTTTGCTTGTGTTTGCTTCTTGTTTTTTATTTGATTTACCTCTTTATCAATATGTACTTAGACTTTTGTAAAGGGCCCCATTAAAAACCACTTTTGTGAAAGGAATAAATAAATGAGTAAAAAGAGTAACGAACTAAGACTTAAAAGATATTATCACAAGGGTAATTCAATACCCTATGTTATGGCCCATAGAAATCATGTTCGGATCAGGAAATATCATTATCCTGTTCATACATTCCAAAAGATGGCGTACAAGGGCACGTTGACCATATCTATTCAAGAACAAATGCACTTAAAGTGATAAAAGAATTAAATAAACATTTTCAATTATTTAATTATGTATTGTTTTAATACATTATAGGCCCACATATTTTTTTCTCGGCTCATTAATACCTATACTCGTTGCACACGCATCGTCATTAGCATGTCGTAGGATTGCGTCAGGTAGTGGCGCAGCCTATGACGCATTATGTGAGATTAATATCGTACAAAAGTGATTATGAGATAAATAGTGCCTACACCGGCCATTATTGGCGTATGTACTATATGCCATCAATGGCTTGAACCATAGCGTACTGAGAGAGATAGTACTGTTCTGACACTCGCACATGTACGCGGTCCATATACAATCTACATGGGAGGTAGGCTTTTGACAAGGCCTCGTGACTCTGGCAATTTACCACGAAAATCAGCGGCTGAGATGAGTCTAGCCGGCGACGAAGAGAGATCTAGAGACCCGGGTGAACGCGGGATCGAGTGGCGTAAGCCACGAGGCCTTTTGGATTCTGGCTTTACTACTCTGCATGAATTATTCATGACTTTGGTTTTATTGACCAATCAGAATGGCCGTCTCCCAGTTGGCTTCGTTCGTGATTTGTTCATTATCAAAACATGTAAGAAAAGGTAAAACACGTAAACAAGTTTTGCTAATGAGATGAACATATAAATGATTAATACAAAATATCACATTCAAATCTATTTTACATGCAAAATTACAATAAAATAGGAAGTATTTGATTACTTAAGCTAACAATAAAATATTATAGGTGAAATTTAAATTGGATTTTCCCTGTATATAAAATGAACCAGTTCAACTCGTTTTCGTTCAATGTTACAGTCCCTATATACACCCCAACACATCACACACACAGTATAATTTTAGATACCCTTGGCAGTAACACACACTGCATATTATTCGTACTACGTAGAGTTTACTGTGCGCGTGATGTATAATATATGCTGACGTCACGTGATGATACGTTCGCTGATTGGACGCTACCATTTTGGTAGAGAACTCCAGTCGGAAAAAAGGTTAACGTAATAAATCCAAACCAGATTACTAAAGTCCTCCTGGCTAAAGCCATTCGCTCTGGCGTTCACTCGGGTTTTCGCAATTAGTCCCTTTTTAGTCGCTCGGCGTCAGATTATCATGCAGACACGAGGCCTTATCTAAAGGATACATGGGAGGGAACTATTTGGTTCTCCATGAAATGAACTGTTTTCGCATTCGTATTCGCGTGTCACAACTATATCTCTCAATATCCGCTATGGTTTGAACGGACGCCTCGTGTACAAACGCTTTGAGTGATTGACAATTCATCCTTTTTTATGCAGGGCTCGGATTTTCAATGGCCGTCCTCCCTTCCATGGTGTCAGTGATGTATGCGTTTGGGGACGAATACATGTTGCCTTTCTCAGTCGGCTCATTGGGTGGCGGGGTGGGAATGATGATGTTACCTCTGCTCACCCAGAAAATCCTGGAAGCCTACACCTGGCGAGGTGCTCTCCTCATCCTCGGGGCAATAAACCTACACGTGGTTGTATCTGGGGCATTGTTTGAAAAAGCCATATTGCAAAGAGAATCACCACCTTCTCAAAGTGATCTCCAAGAAACACCTCAGACTCATGATGCCTCGTACAAGAAAGATTCTTCAACGGGCCATCTACAAAGTGTGGGAAATGGTGGCACAGTGCAACACCACGCTTCACAAAGCGATTCATTCCCATTTCGGTGTTCCCGCAAGGCGGTGGAACTGTTTAGGGCTGCTCGTCAAGGAGCGGGTCTTGGTGTCTTCAGTGAATATCCTATAATCATTTACGCATTACTGGCTGCGTATCTCCACGGGGTATCGTATATTGGTTGGACCGTCTTCGTTATTTCGAATGCAGAAGCGAAAGGATTTGATGAATCAATTGCTGTGTTTCTCTCTCTTGTTGCTGGAATAGGAAATATCATAGGACGCCTGATGCCAGGACTCTTGAACTGTCTAAATAAAGATATGTTTTCTTCAAGGAATTCATTCATACTTTTTGGTATCATTGGTGCGTTACCGCTTTGTTTGAATGGGATAGCGTCTCGTTTCTCAACGCTATGCGTCTTTGCTGCCCTCAATGGTCTAGCCGTAGGAGCGAAGACGGTCGTCAAGAATACCACGGTGGTAGACGTAGTTCCGCCATCTTTGTCGCAAGCGGTTCTTCCTTTCGCCATGATTTGTTTCGGGCTCGGTGAAATAACAGGTGGCTGGATGACAGGTATGCTAGGAAATCAAATAATGAGAATGGCTACGTACCTTAATCAAATTTCCCCATTGCTAACCAACCTTTTCGAAAAATTGTGCAAAAGTTTAAAAAAATGTTTTAGCCGAGAAATCGAATTTTGATTCATGAATCGACCATGGATCTAACTAGGTATGGGGCTTGTCTTTGATGAATACTCCCCTGGCACTCAAAATGAAATTAATTGCTAAGAGGTTGGAGAGGCTATCTGTCTGTGATTGTATCTGTAGTAGCCGAAAAACACTCAATCCTTCTACGTTGTCTAGTGGTTAACACACTATATGCTTTTCACATCTATTTTTCTTAACCCCGGACTATCCTTAACCCCATACTATCCTTAACCCCATACTATTTTTTTTGCTGTTCACATCTACGCAGCTTAGCACCACAATTGCCCAGCTAACCCCGCAATTACCCGGCTAACCCTGCTATTTTGCAGGGCCAGATAGTACCGTACTATTTGTGGGGTTAGCCCACTTTGGCAAAACGTAATGTGAACAGAAAGCCGGCTAAAATTACCCCGGGTAATTGGTGGGGCTAAGGAAGGAATTGGTGGGGCTAAGACCCCCCCTTAGCCCCACCTATTTCCCGGGGTTAAGCAATATTTGGTAGATGTGAAAAGCATAGTTGTACAGAGCCTTTGCAGCAACCTTTGCAGTTATTTTCACAAACAAAAGGAAGGAAGTAAAGAGGAACGATGAAAAAGCGTCCCAAAACATTTCTCTCCTTTGATTTTCTCAGGTTATTATATGAATTGAGAGAAGAAGACAGCGACTAGGAAGAACAGAGCAATTAGATCAATGATATGGGCATGTGTCAATGTGTGCGGATAAACAAGATGAAATACTTTTTTTTTGCAATGACGAAATAATCATTCGAATAAGCCAGTACCTAAATACAATCTGCGCATGGGCAGATAAAAGTCATTTTTACCAAAATTGTATAACCCACCGAGACGAATACTGGATACAGTGCTCATGAAAGTTATGTAATCAATATTCATTTATGCACCGACGGTACATTCTGTGATACACGGATGGACTCGTTCTTCTCTAGAGGGCAAATATAATGCATTCACGAACCACCTCCATGTCTTTGGTAGAGAACATTCTAAAATGCACAAAGTGGGAATACTACTTCATGTGGAAAAGATCAGTAATTATCCTATATTTATACTATGTTTTAACTAGGAACTGGCCTATTCTATTACAAACAAACACCCTCGGAACAATAGTGGAAAAGGAAATGTATTTCCCTCTCTCTCTCTCTCTATCTCTCTGTTTGCACTCACTAAATATTGTGCTTTGACACGGATTAACTTATGAATAAGTTTGGACAAAATAAATTCAAGATGGTTGGCAATAGTAAAATAATCTATAAGGGTAAACAATAATGCTTAAACCAAGGATAGTGTAGCAATATTATCAGTAGCAGTAGTATTAGTAGTAGGAGAATAGTCATACTGTAGTATAGGAGGAGGAGGAGTAGAAGTAGTAGTTGCAGCGGTATAAGTAGTAGTAGTAGTAGTAGTAGTAGTAGTAGTAGTAGTAGTAGTAATACCAGTAGTAGTAGTGGTAGTAGTAGTAGTAGTAGTAGTAGTAGTAGTATAATAGTAGTAGTAGTAGCAGCAGCAGTAGTAGTAGTAGTAGCAGCAGCAGTAATATTAGTACATGTAGTAGTAGTAGTAGTAGTAGTAGTAGTAGTAGTGGTAATACTAGTAGTAGTAGGAGTAGTAATAGTATAGTAGTAGTAATAGTAGTAGTAGTAGCAGCAGCAGCATCAGCAGTAGTAGTAGTAGTATTAGCAGCAGTAATATTAGTACATGTATTATTATTATTAGTAGTAGTAGTAGTAGTAGTGGTGGTAATACTAGTAGTAGTAGGAGTAGTAGTAATAGTATATTAGTAGTAATAGTAGTAGTAGTAGTAGTAGTAGTAAAAGTAGCTGTAATACTAGTAGTACACGTAGTAGTAATAGCAGTAGTATAGAAGTGGTAATACTAGTAGTATAGAAGTAGTAATAGTAGTAAACTTGTAGTAGTAGTAGTAGTAGTAGTAGTAGTAGTAGTAGTATGGTAGTAGTGGTAGTAATACAGTGCGTCCCAGAAAAAAACGAACCGAGAATTATCGATATTTTATCGTCAGGTTGTTCGTCATTTTTGTGCATGGCTGATCGTCAACGAAACGGAGTTGAGTCTTTTGTCAACTCTGTGTGTTGCTACGGCAAGCAGCCATTGAAAACGAATCCGTTTAATCAAATTATGGAAATGCAAGCAATATTTTAAACAAACAAAACTTTGTTATTCCTGGCTTTTTTTTCCTGATTGAGGTGTCATATGAAAGGGCGGGAAATGAACTTTCTAGAAATGTGATTTTCTCTTTGAAATTCAGATACCGCCCTCCAAACGACTTGTTGGTACCCTCTCTTAAAATTGTTTTTAATGACTTATGAGTGAAAAATGCATCATATGAGTTGCATCAGGTGACAGAAGTGGATCTAAGCTTTACAATTATGTGTCATTTATTAATTATAATTGTGACTAAGTTATGATAAAACATCGATCATTCTCGGGTTCATTTTTTCTGGGACGCACTGTATAGTGGTAGTAATAGTGGTAGTAACTGTAGTATAGTAATACAATTATAAGTACTAGTAGCTGTTGTTGTTTTATCTATAGTAGTAGATATGTTCATTCGTATAGCACAAGTCTAATCTAATGAAATAATGAAAGAAAAAATGCTTTAATTCATAATTTAAAAAACGCGGGATCGAGTCTCTCACAATTCATTTTCTTTTATTCAATTCTACAGGACAAATATTTGACCTAACTGGTTCCATGGACACAGCTTTTCTTTTCCTCGGATGTGTAGATATATTCAGCGTCGTAGTTCTTTTGCTTAGCCTACTCCATGGGAAGATTCATCATCTTAGATCATCATCCAAAGAAGCATTGCAAGATAAAACTTCGTAACTCCGTGGTTAGTACGCATGGTGACCGCTTGGGGTTTAATGGTTTGTTTTACTTCAATGCTACTGCTTGTAATAAGCAACCAGGGGATCAACGGAATTAGTCGCTCTCCGAGGGACTTGGCATTAATGAGGTGTAAATGCTTTATCAAAGAGCACTAGAAATCGACTTGGTTTCAAGCCCTGCACTGCTCTCCCACTGAGCCATAGCGCAGTCTTCGTGGAAATTTTTTTTTTTAAAGTAATAAAAACGATTCCATGATAACTAGCGTTTTAAAAAATTTCCAGGTCGAAATTCCAGTTTATACCAGTTGAAACCAGTAAAGATTTCCAACTGGTATCTACTGGTTTGAACTGGTACTGATACAATATGGAAACCAGTAGAAATACCAGTTTGAATGTCGGACAAATAGAATACCAGTTGATACTTGGCCCAGTAGACTACTTGTATCAACTGGTACCAGTTGGAAACCAGTAGAAAATAAAACCAGTACCAGTTTAAACCAGTATCTAACTGGTACCAGTTCGGATGATTACCAGTTGATTTACCAGTTGAAAACGAGTATATGATGACCAGTCGATTTACCAGTTGAAAA
Source organism: Strongylocentrotus droebachiensis (assembly GCA_035222895.1). Taxonomy (NCBI): domain Eukaryota; kingdom Metazoa; phylum Echinodermata; class Echinoidea; order Camarodonta; family Strongylocentrotidae; genus Strongylocentrotus; species Strongylocentrotus droebachiensis. The sequence goes on from JAVYIG010011049.1 coordinate 62,850, forward strand.
CCACAGATGATTACCAGTTGAGTTACCAGTTGTAAACCAGTAGAATACCAGTTGATACACCAGTTGAAAAACCAGTTCATTGTATCTTATGCATATTCATGATTAATTTGCATGTTTTCACAGAAAATATAATTATCATGATAAGTCAAGCAAATGTGACAATGTACATCACCTTTCTGGTTTATATTTTCTTAGTCAATCGTTGACAAATATATTATGTCTAATCATATTTTACATCTAATTTAAGACGTAAACATATATATATATTGATATATGTAATTACTAATCAGGAAACATGTATAATTTTGTATAAATATATATGTACGAGCTTTAAACTGCTTACTTAATAAGATACTCATTTTTAATCCACTTCATATGATCTTTATGATGGGGGTAATTGCAAGAGTTTATACAGTGCGTCCCAGAAGAAAAAAACCCCGAGAATTATCGATGTTTTATCATAACTTAATCACAATTATAATTGATAAATGACACATATTTCTCCTCTTTCATTTGATGCAACTCAGGTGTCATATGAAAGGGCAGAAACCCAACTTTCTAGAAATGTGATTTTCTCTTTGAAATTCAGGTACCGCCCGCCAAATGACTTTTCGGTTACCTCTCTTCAAATTAATTTCGATCACTCATGCATGAAATATGCATCATAAGAGTTGCATCAAATGAAAGAGGAAGATATTTACAAATATGTGTCATTTATTAATTATAAATGTGATTAAATTATGAAAAAACCTCGATAATTCTCGGTTTCGTTTTTTTCTGGGACGCACTGTATATATGTCTAGTTGGTGGCCAGATGCCAATATTGATTATATATTATCAGTTGATTACTGGTCTCAACTGGTACTCAACTGGTTTTCAACTGGTCTCAGAATCTTCAGATGTCAACTGGTTTTTTCACTGGTCCCAGAGAGCGCTGTTTTAATTTCCATATTAAAAACCAGTTGAATGTACTGGTTTTAAGTGGTACCA
>JAVYIG010011050.1:0-63832 GCA_035222895.1 Strongylocentrotus droebachiensis
AAATAGTTTGCAGACATATACCATTTTGAGGAAACTTCTATACAGTTGAACCTGCTTTACCAACCACCTGTATAGAAAGACCACATTTTTGTTTCCCCTAAAAACCGTTTCTCATTGAAACATGTACTAAAGGAACCTGTACATAAAGGCCACCTGCCTACAAAGACCACTTTTCCTGTCTCCCTTGGGTGGTCTTCATAGACAAGTTTCACTGTAATATATCAGAATTATATTTCTTTCTACTTAACCCTTTTCTTTGATCTTGATCCAGGCTTACTCGTTACATGACAGAGAGGTTGGTTACTGCCAAGGAAGTGCCTTCATCGTCGGTCTTCTTCTCATGCAAGTAAGTTGACTCAAAGTGCACACTCTTCATCCTGTCAAAGAATCTACCATCAATGGCTCTCACTTAAAGCCCCACTGCACTACTTATAGCTACTTGCCCCCTCTCTATAGCCAACAATGCCTAATCGGTGACCTTTGGTCCCCCATGATCCTCTTTTTCTTATGTTTATTGAGAGCTTATTTGATGAGATAACCATCTGTCAGTGACCATGCAGGGAGCTCTAATCCCACCTGGCCAAACTAGTGCGTTGTGGCTTTAACTTTTCATTTGGTTGTGCTTGGTATACAGCACAGATGATTGATTTAGGTCCCAAATTCAACTTTTAATGGCCATTTACAGTGAACTGAATATATTCACATGAAACGATTATAACAGTGAGCAATGTGGTTGTTGAGTTTTTGGCAAGGCAATAAATGTAAGAATTTTATGTTGCTTAGCAGGATCTTCGGTGATCATTGACAAGAGGGCAACAGCTAATTTTGAGCCCTGCATTTTACAAACCCTCCCCTTTCATCTTCCAGATGATTCTTCCCAGTTGATTTGAGGAAGTAGCAAAGGCTATTGACCTGTCAAGGCTACTCCCAGTATTACCATTCATCACTGTCACAAATCAAAAGTTTGATATACATGAATGTAAGAAGCAAAAAATAACAATAATGGAGAAGAAAAGAAAAAAACTAACACAAACCAACAAGCAGACAAAATGACAAAAAATGCAGGCAAGCTCAGTGAATAAGTAATATGATTACTCAGAAGGTAAGATTTGTATTTCATATTATAATTTTTTAATTTATAACTTTTCTTCTTTGCTCTCCTAGATGCCTGAGGAAGAGGCCTTCTGTGTTCTTGTCAAGATAATGCAGGAGTACGGTATGAGAGAACTCTTCAAGCCTAACATGGCCCACCTAGGTCTCTGCATGTTCCAGTTTGAATGCATGATTCAGGTTGGTATACATCATTTATTATTATGTACAGTCAAACCTTGAGGAGGCGCGATAGCTCAGTAGGTAGAGCAGTGGTCTCGTAATCTGGCGACCCGGGTTCGACACCAAGTCGATGCGCTAGTGCCCTTTGGTTAGGCATTAATCTTCATTACCAGGTCCCTCAGAGTGGACCTAAAGCCGTTAGTCTTCTGGTTGCTTACTAACAAGCATTTATGCTTTCTTAGCAGTCAGGTAAAATAACCACCACTATCCACTATCTAAACCTGCTTTAGCAAACACCTATATAGAAAGACCACCTGTCTACAAAGACCACATTTTTCCCCCTTGAAAAAGGTTTCTCATTGAAACATGCACTAAAGGAACGTGCACATAAAGACCACTTGCCTATGAAGACCACCTTTCTTGTTGCCCTTGGGTGGTCTTTATAGACGGGTTTCACTGTATTTGGCATCACCTGTGACTGGGATTCGAAAAGCAAAGTCAATCACTGTAACCCTTGGGGCTCTCCTCCCTGTATAAGTGATTGGGGTTGTGCAGGTGGACCTCCACACCAGGGTTTCCCCTTACTCTTATACCAATAGTGCAGTGGGTTCTTAACGTCCACGTCATGAGGCCTCCATTTGATGTCCTAACCGAGAGTGTTTTCCACTGTAACATAGCCTGCGTCTATGAAACAAGGGGAGGGGCACTTTGACACACAACAAAGACTTTAGTCATCCGCCTGGTTGGATTCGAACCATAGATCTTTGTTTCGACAGGCAGACGCTTTACCAACTTGGCCAACTCGCTTCCTCAATGTCTGATTAGTCTAGTTTTTGCGTGCATTAAAACAAATCAGAGATATGGAGTCTACATTTGCAGTTTTCATTCAGCACTATCTTACAAAGTAGTCTAGATACACTATGCCCACTTCCTACTTTGATCATTTTGGAGAGGCCATTTGTTCCTATCAAGGAGAATAGAAGAAAGACACTACCTCGATCTAGACTGACAGTGAATGTTGAATGCTAGATACAGCCAGATAGAGGTGGTGTGCAAGAAGCCTCTGTAATGATATTATCATCAACATCACCATCACCAGTTTTTGTGTCACAAAACCCCTACACCCCCAATCCCCACCCAAGTCTATCATGCCATCAAGCAAGTGCTTTGTGGTAGCCCTTCTTCTGCAGATTTCTTAATGAACGATTCTTGGTATTGTGTAATCAGTTACATTTTTGTTTTATTGTCAACATTTTTATTATCATTTATTATATTGTGTACACATTAAACATATTTGTTATATTTTGTGTATGTTTCACCCTAAAAATAAATTAGATTTTTATGCTGCAGTAGAAAATAAATGCAATTCAATTCAAACCAAAAGTTGATGTTTGTTTTATCTACAGGACCTCCTACCAGACCTATTCAAACACTTTACGGCGCAGGGCTTCCACACATCAATGTACGCGTCGTCATGGTTTCTAACTCTTTTTGCCGTCTGCTTGCCAATCTCCCTCTCCATGAGAATCATGGATCTCTTCATCTCAGAAGTAAGTCTTTGTTTTTGGTACCAATCACCCTAACCAGTAAAGCTCTCTATGTCTGGAGTTCCATGTTAATATTCTTTTATTTTTTACAGCTTATGATAGTACAAGTTAAAGATAAACTTGAGTTCTGGTAAATATAGAAAACAAAATTTCACAGAATCCAATGAAACTTACGCTGAATGTTCAACATTACAAATAAATGTCATGTGCCAAACAATTTTGTTAGAAAATGTATAGTGGCTGAGTAATGAGCATAGAAAGATAAGAAGATCAAGGTAAGTATAGGCCTGGCACCATGTGCTTTACATAATGTCACTATGTGCAAATGAGAGTTGTGGATTTTATCAAAGATGATTTCCAGCAAGTTTTTGTCAGGCTGTTTATATTTTACTGGTTCAAACAGCCAATCTACTGCAGGATAAACAATCTAGAATAAATCATAGCAATTTTATACGATTCCCATACTGGAGCTAAAGATTAGATTTTTAAAGATACAAATAATATTCTAAACACAGGTGAAAGTAGAATGCCCATACTTATGCATATGAGTAGACCAGTTGATGCAATTGCATAAAATTACACACACCAAGAAGTTAACCTTATAGGTAACAGTTTTGGTACCTAAAATGTGTTGGGATGAAACTGGTTCTCACATTGTTCCAAAACAAAATGTGCTAGATATTTTGATATTCTGTCCATGAACCTTGATGAATTCTTTATAAAATTTCAAGGCAAACCTTGTAAATTGAGGTTAAGGTAACCTTTCTATGAAAGGTGCTCGCTTTGCACTCTGTCTGTCTGTCTCTCTCTCTCTCTCTGTCTCTTTCTCTCCATCTTTCTCTTTCGCTCTATCCGCTTGTACATGTCGCTGCTTTTTTCTGTCTGTCTATCTACTTGTGTGTTTCTCTCTCTCTCTCCATCCATCCATCAATTTCTCTTGTCTTTACACTGTTTTCACATTTCCTCTTCACTGTGACTTGTTTAATGATTCTCTTTATAAACAAAAAATCTGTTATTTCTTTCTCATAGGGTATGGAAGCTATATTTAAGATAGGAGCAGCCATGCTTCAACTCAACTGTGAAGATCTTCTGAGACTAGACATGGAGGAAATGTTAAGGGTAAGTTTCAACAGAAGTTTAAAGACACATAGGAGTGAGCTCATTAGGAATTCGACACCATTCAATGTTTGTATAGTAGCTGCACTATATAAATTGATCTAATTATTATTAATATTATTGTTATAAAATGACATTTACATACTTTTTCCATTACTAGCACTCCTGTGTTTAACAAGAGAGGCAGTGTAGATAAAGTGCCTTGTTCAATGACGTGAATGCCATGAGTGCTAAAGCCCCTTTGTCGTTCTGTCAAATCCACTTTCAGTTTATCCAGAAACTTGCTCCTAAGATCCATGAGGATGAACCTGAGCATCTCCTCCAGTCTTCCTACCTCATCAAATACAACGCCAAGAAGATGAAAAGGTGAGACTATTGTATGATAGGGGGATGTGTCACAAAGGCTAAGATCAACTTTAAGTTGGAATTAACTATGGCAGGCCATTTATGCCACTGTTTGCTCTCGACATTATGATCTTTAGATAATATTTTTCCCTTCAATAACAAATTATCAAAAAATGTAAATTTGTGACCATGATTTGTACGTCCCTAGAGAGACCAATACCAGTAAAAGGTGATAGCAAACAGTGGCATGAACGGCCTGCCATAGTTAATTCCAACTTAAAGTTGATCTTAAGCTATGGTCACAAATCTGAGCAGCGACCGGCCGATCAGTAGCCTGCTCGGTCGCTGCTGGAATTAGGCATCGCCCAGCGATTAGGTCGGTGCCCGGGCACCTACCAGGCACCGAGCGTATTTTGGGCAGCGAGTGAAAAGTGAGCAGGCGCCGCCCAAATTTTAACTCCGCGCTAAAACTTCAGCGGCGACCGAGCGATGCCCTAAAATCAAGCGGTGCCTGGGCGGCCGCCGCTCGGTGGCCGGGCAGCTGCCGGGCAGAATTGGTTAAAAACTCACCGCTCGGCCGCCGAGCAGCCTACTTTTGGGTAATGTGACCATAGCATTAGTCTTTGTGAAGCACTCCCAGGGCGTCCTTTGTCTGTGACACAAAGGCCTTGTTCAGATAGAATGCGGCAAAACCACAAGTTTTTTTTTCAAGGATGGTGTAAAGTGTAATACACATCACAGACCTGTATCTTACATCACAGAGCTCAGTGAAAACATGCAGGACCATACGCAGGGCCATTGTTGCTAGCAGTCAGTCACCGTTCATTCGGCAGTTTACTGTGTCATATTTGAAGGGGCCTTAAATTTCACTTAGAATTAAGCTGAAAATATATGTTGCATTCCTCTAATGAATAAGCTACCATTATTTGTAATTCTAATGAGAGTGTGTTCCCCCCAAAAAAATCATTAAAAATAGAGCTAGGACCTTTTTGTTCTCACAGCAAAAGACAACAGTGTCATGACAAAGCACAACAGACTTGCCATACCCATTTCTTTGTAAACTCAATATCACTTTTTTTCACATCAAATATAACACTTTGATGTACATGTATGTTAAGAAAGTTGCTGAAATAGACCTTTCCTCAAACTTCTAATACATTTAACTTTATCGTGCAGCACGGTGAATCGCTACTGCACAGATTGCAAATCAATACTCGTTGCAGGTCCTGTTTTGAATTAGTTTATTGTTTTTCTAATACCCCTTATTTTGTTTTAATTGTTACAGGCTCGAAAAAGACTACTTTGCATTCAAGGAAAAAGAGACTGAGGAGCAGATTGAAATGAGGGTAAGTTCTGGGTACAGAAATGGTTGAAAAAGAAGATAAGAAGAGGTATACATGTACATGTTATTAACCAAATCAGTGGCGTAGCGTGGATCTGGATACGGTGGGGGTGTTGGTATTAGTAACTATCAAAGGAGAAGTTGAAGCTAAATGTCGAGTTGGTAGACGTCCTGCGGAATGGATAGACAAAATAAAGAATCGTGAAGGTGGAATGAGAGAAGCAAGATTGAATGAGCGAGAGAGAGCAGCCGACGGCCCGGAGGGGCTACGGTATAACATAGTTGGTTGAACAGTTTTTTAGCGTCAAGTAACGCCTGGCTAGAATGCTCCCCAGGGAGTGGAGATTGTGCACACAGTGTGTGTGGGCAAGTATTTAATCCAATGACCGGGGTAATAGTATATCTGGAAAGTGCTTAGAGACATATGTATTAAGTGCTATATTAAAGCGGAATTTTATTATTATAACTATAGTAGTACTTTGAACAGTAATGATGCATTCTGCAAAGCAAGTAAAATATAAACATTCACCATATTTTTGTGTGAAAATCTTGCAGAGGCTCCGCACTGAGAACAGGCTCCTCCACCAGAGGATCCAGAACCTTGAGAAGGAGAACGAGCAGCTGGCCGACAAGCTGATCCAGGGCCAGCTCTCGTGGGCCCAGGAGGCCGAGGAGGTGTACGCTATCCGCAGGGAGCTCGAGCAGACCCGCAACGACCGCAACACCGTCGCCAAGGAGCTCGAAGGAGCGCAGACCGTCATCAAAGACCTCAGAGAGAAGGTAGGACAGTTTGTTTGTCTGTCGTTGAGTTGGCCATGGTGGCCACCTCTCCATGAAGGTGCCCCCTCTCTGTAATGGCCAAGTGTGTGTGCAGTGGGTGCCTTTCTATAAGGCCTAACAAAATGATGTGGTATTGCCCTTTAGGTACAAAAACATGGGTAGGTCGGTCAGAATTTTATTTTTATAATAATTTTTACTCTAAACAATTTTCTTTTACTCCCTCTTTGGGCTGATAATTCTCAGTTTTGAATGCTTTAATACATTTTATTTCTTCTAAAAAACGGTAAAAAAAAACTTTTTTAAAAAGACGACCGTAGATTTCAAGATTTTGGGGTTGGTCCCAAAGGGCAATACATCACCTTTTTTTAGGCCTAAAGGCAACGCATCCATTTTGGCCACCTCTCTTTAATGGTTACATGTGGGCAGTGGGGACCTGTCTATAACGGCCACCCGTCCATAGTGGCCACTTCTCTACATAGGCCACCCTAGGCCCTGTAACACAAAGGCTTGCAATCGATTGCAAAATGGCAATGACCAATCAAGATCATCCTTGCATGCACGTATTGTTCAAAGGGCTGGCCATTGACCAATCAAAATGGTCATTTTAAATTTGCAATTGCTTGCAATGCCTTTGGTTACAGCGGCTACTTCTCTATACAGGTAGCATGTGTGTATTGGTCACCTATCTCAAAAAGTCATCTGTTAATAGTGGCCACCTCTCTATAGAGACCTTGCCTTATCTTAGCTGGCCTTTGTGATCAGGTTGTATTTGAACACATTCGTCTACCCAAACCTGTCATAATGGCCATCTTCCTTTAAAGATCACCTATTCACAATGGTCACCTATCTGTAAAGGGCAACTGTCTGGAGTGGCCAGTAACACTGCTCGCTTTAGATGCAGTTGGTCTTTGTAAGCAGGTTATGTTTGAACAGACTCTCCTCTAATCAAACCTTTCAGAGTGGCCACCTCTCTATAAAGGCCAACTGTCTGTAGTAACCACTCTGCTACTGTCTTTAGGGGCCTGTATTAGCAGGCCATATTTCAATACACTCTTATGTTCTTCCTTGTTCTAATGGAAGCCATACAAACTGCATTTTTCTTCAATTTGTAAGCTAACTTGACTCACCAACAATGATTATGCATGATAGAACTAACCCAAGTTAATGACAGTTAAAGAGATGATGGCTGTTGACTTGTTTTTTAACCTTTGATGTATACAAACGTCATTTATTCAACTGTATTTATTTCCTAACTAACATTTTAACCCAAATTGTGTGTGCATGATGACATAGATAATTAACAGTTTGTGCACCCAAGTTTTTAAACAAATAGCAAGCAGTAGTATACATGACTTGAAAAAATATAATGATGTGAAAAATATAAAATTATTCGCAAGGTGTAGTACCAAGACTTGCTATATACATGTATGCAATGATGATGTATATATATATGTATAGTATGTATCGGAATGCATTAGATTGTTGATATTTATTATCTCTAGGATGCGTATATGGAGAGAGATTTAGGTCAAAAAAGAAATTATTCAGGAGGAACTCAATTAAAAAAGATGGCAATGTTATGGAATAGCTTCAATATGTAGGTTGTGCTACTGTATGTGAAGTCAGTCCGGTGACATTACATTATGCAGCTTGTAAAAGAATTGAAAAAGTGAAGCAGTAAAGTTGTTCTTGAAGTTAATACATCTCAACATATCTGACTAGCAGTTTGTAACCCTTCTTGTCATCCTTAAATTCCAATATCATTCTGACTTTTTGCAGTGTACCATATTTATGTGAACAAAGCACCCCCTCCCAGCCCCAATTGCCTACATCTTTATACTGCTCTAATGCTCATGAAGTTTCGCAGTTTTCTTTTTTGACACACTAACATTTTCCAAACAATTATACAGTGCAATAACAATCTCGTTCACACTTCTTGTGAGAAGAGATGTTCAGTTTGATGTTTGCTATGATGTACAGGCCTAACAATTTTCCTAAATCTGTGTCTGACTTTAATACATATGTGTCTTGTCTATACTAATGCTGACAGAAATGCATAGGATAGATTTCAAAAGAAACTTTCCTCATTTTCACAAAAGATTTCCTATTTCTTCATTTGTCCTGTATTCATTGTTGTGTGTGTGTTTATGTCTTGTTTTGTATTTTCGTTGTCTAGTGATGTAAGAACATTTTTATTATGAAAAAAATGAATGATACCCAATTGAGAAGTTGATACATGGTATTTTATGTTTCAAAGTTCGCCTTTTTATTCAGCTTTGGCATAATTTAACTTCGGCACAATACAACATGCTGCTTTTTTGGCAAGATATCAGCAGGGAAATATAGAAATTTAGCTTGTCCATTTTGCTTAAAAATGCTGTAAAAAAACAAAATAACTTTGAACTTTATAATGAGAAAGTTGACTTCTGGTAAAAGTGAAAATTAATTTGAGACAGTTATGGCACCTGTGTAGTCCCATATGTGCACTTTTGTGTATGTGTATCTACAGTTTGAATTGACTCTGCTTGTAACCAATACTGAGAGTCAAGATTTGGTTCAATGATATTTCAAATATATCAATTCATAAATAAAGAAAGTCTCCCCCAAAAATATAGGGATTTTAGATGTAAAGCAAATGTGTACCAGAACCGTAGTCTATACGATAAAGATTGCTATAACCTAAAATACCAATATATCAGTGTGAATATCACATAAATATCTCAATGAAAATGAATGCTCTGGATGCAGTATCAATGCCGGAAGCAAAGAGTAGATGAATCCATTAAAATCCCATTTTCAATTGCTTTCATCTTTTATCCGATATACTTTACAATTTAAACATAAGAATAAATTCATGTCAATATGTCAGCGATTACATGTATGGATATTAGAAATAATTTTTTTACTGAAGCATTGATTGTGATTTTCGTATTTGTTTACAGTGTTTAGGCTACATTGATGGACTTACTTGTACTGTATGTAGACTACAATTAATAGGCCTACAGTGTATATGAGAAATCACCTTTTCCTCTCAAACAAAATGATAGATTATTTTCCTTTAATTTTTATTCTAATTTTATCCTGAACTTCTGGTGAACCACTTGTTTTTCTCCCTTTTTTTGGGGGGGGGGGGATGAAGAAAGGTGGGAGGTATAAGATTACATCTCGGTCAAATATATTGCGCTGAACAGCAATTACTTTCTGAGCATTATCTAGCAACTGTAAACAAGTTTTCATACCCACTGGTCTCTCATTATTCATTTAATATAACGAGTCAGCTGTGGAGACAAAAATATCCTGGAAATAATGGAAATAGTTCATTCGGAACGTCATCGTCATCGAATTGTGATTCATTGACCTCTCTCTATGTGTTGTGCAATTTATTTGCATAGAATTGAACAAATAAGCAATTATGATTTTGTGTACAGGTTTATTGAAAAACTGTTTACAGTTGTAAATCCTAAAGGTCACAATTCACAATGGAGTTAAATCTCTGATTTATTTTTTTATGGCTTGAAAGGCAAAAAGCAAACGCGAACAAAAGAAAATATGTTGTTTCATTTTGGGAAATAGAGGGGTAACTAAAAGATTTATTTCTGTGTTTTTTTCTTCTAAAAGTTAAAGCAAACAATTTTTGGTATTGGATTTTGCCCATGTCTTGACTGTTTCTTATTCAAACTTAAAACATATGGACAAATGGAATAAATGAAGGAATTATTCCATTTTGTTTAGGTTTATACCTGTACATGTATATTAGATTTGTTGAAACCATCAAGTTTAGCTGTCTATCACTTGCTTGAATTCGATCTTTTGAGGCTTGAAAATTCAATGAAAAAGTCCATGTTGCTATGTAATTTGTACAGTCCTACATGTAGTAAAGTCTCTCCATCAAAACAACAATAGATGATGTATTAGGGAGCAGGGATAAGAGTAGTAGAAGTAATTTTAAGGTGTGAAAATGTATTTTTAAGCAAAAGAGTGAAGTTAAGTAATCAGTTGAGAATGAGAAGGGACTTAAAAGTCTACAGAAAAACATCAGACTTCAAGCTTTTCTCATCAATTCTCAACCGACACAATCGCATAGTTATATTTCATAATAATCCTATGTCTTATGAACACATTGTGTTACATGCATATCTTTACTACATTTTAATCATCGCACAATTTGTCTTCCTCCAACAATAGATTTTTCGTTTACAAACCCCACATATATGATATCATGTAAGTATTTTGTATCGATATGTGCCCATCCTTGTTTGACATTTCGAAAAAGAACCAAAAAAAAATCACCCTGCATCCATAAAAGAACATTGTCAGCTAGAAAAAAACATTACCCAAGTGTTTTTATGTGGTTAATATATTTGTAGAGATTTTTATGTCTTTTTAAATGTTTTTATTTTATTGTAGATTCCAGTTTATTATAAAAATACCTGTAATATCCCTGTTTTGGTAATGTGCTTGTAACATACGTTCCCTCATCTCCGTGGCATCCAAGTTTGTGATTTTCTTCCTTTTTTTCTCCAGTATTTTTATTATTTATTTGTATTTTTTGCATTTATTTGGTTATTGTGATTATTATTTTTATTGTGATTATTATTAGTGTTTTTGTTTAAGTATATGTTTATTTCAATTTGTGTGATCTTTGAAATATACAAGGAGTACACTATGATAATAGTGATGTTGTGTGGAATGTACAAACATTTACAGTATTAATTACTAGAACAAAATGCTTTTCACATGTGTTTGAAAGGTGTGTGTGTGTGTGTATGTGTGAGCATGAGGTTTAGAATTCAGAGAGCTTGAATTTCAACATTTTTTTTTTTAAATGAAGGATATTTTAAAAATCATCTGAACATGTCTTTTTTATAGCGAATCTACGAAGTATTCGCGATGCAGACCACAGCATGCCCTCTTGAATCAAACAAATGCTCTTTGTCCGCAGCGTTAGCTTCCTTTTGCAAGACATCAATCTACATTTGCCACTCTTCACCCAGGTGTTAAACAGGATACCTGGGGGGTGTTTCACAAAGATCCAAAGTCGAACTTAACTCTAAGTTGGACTTAAATATTATGGAGAGCCATTTGTAGCCTTAAAATAAAATGTATTCAAAAGCGAAAATCAAGTATTTTAGATTTTTTTATAAATTTCACATCAAGAACATGAAATCTCCTTGATAATAGAAAATATAAATGATTTGAATCAACATTTTATGCCTTATAAAATACCTTTTACGAAATATTTTCAAAGATGCTAATGGCTTTCCATAATTTTTAAGTCCAACTTAGAGATGAGTTCAACTTAGGATCTTTGTGAAACACCCCCCTGGGGGGATACAGATCATGTTAACTTGGTTGGATTGGCATGTGTGTGCTAGTTGGCGTCCGGCCAGAATACTCCTCAGGGAGCGGAGCAGCTGTGCACTATCATTTGTGCATTAACAGTTGAATCCAATGACCGGGGTAATGAAAATAATTACGATGTAAAGCACATGCATACATGTAGTATGTAGTATTCAGCGCTATGCAAATGTGACTGTTATTATGAAATATTTTATGATTGATATAATTATGTTAACAAAGAAGTGTACAAAAAATCAAGTACCGGTACTTGAATATTATTTTGCTCAGATATCACTTTTCTTTTATATTCTATTTATTTCATTTGGGGCCTTTTGTGTCTTCCATACCTGCTACACATATAGACGAGTCAAGTCTAGACAAAGCATGTTGTATTTCTGACTGATATTGGTCATGCTCCAATAAACAGTTTAATTAGCGAGAGCAAGAGCAAGTAATTGGGTATAGAAGCACTGTATTGTGATGTTAATAGGGCAGGGAATCAATTAATAAATAACCAGTTGGGAAGGCATTGTTCCAGAGAAGAAATAATTAGATATGGTATTAAAGAAGAGGTTGTTTTAAAGCAATCATGTGCACTTTGTTAAAGGAGATTAAAAGGGGGAAGGGAGAGGGGAAGGGGGAGGGGGGGGGGGGGGGGGTCATGGCCCCCTTGGCCTTAGGTCCCCCTCTGGCTATGCCTACATGTATGTACATGTAGATGTATTAATAAAACATACTGTACATGTTCATGATTTGTAAATGAGAGTGATTTTCATGGCAAGAAACTCTGTTAGTTGCATTTAAAGTTGTGTAAGTTTTTTTTTTTTTTTTTTTTTTTTTTTTTTTTTTTGGGGGGGGGGGGCATTCAACTTCTCTGAATCTGAACCAAAAGATATTCACCATAGTATAAGTACGGTAGTAATTATGTCTTTATTCATGATCTACCATATTTCTCCATTTTTGTAATGAAATAATGATCAGTGTAATGAATGGAGAACACTAAACAATGCAACAGAGTGGGACACATACCATTCCTACCACAACAAAAAGATTATTTATCGATTCATGGAGCCGTATCATGTTTTTCGGTGGGGTGTCGTGTTCATGTATACATTCACATTGGTAACACAATGCATAAATACCTGTCGGCCTCTATAATGTTGACTTAATCACCTTTCCTTCAAAACCATAGCTTGTAGAGGTTAAATATTTTTGTATTTGTCTATAGAAATAGTGAAAAGAACTGCCTTCAATCAATTGGCTCTGCAAAACTATGAATAATACAACTTTGTTATCACTATAGTTGTGTATCATTTATGAACACAGTGCATTTTGAGCATACCAGTATAAGGAATGGATTTTTGTACTACGGAAATGATAACCTGCTTTTTATCATGTAGTTCTTTGGGGTAAAAAATTACAGGCTAACAAAATAGAAAAACAAAAACAAAAACAAACAAACAATAAAAAGAAAAGAAAAGTAAAGAAAAGAGAGAGTGATAAAAGTAATTGGTTTGGTATCCGTCTATCTGTTCCATCATGTAGCCTACCTGTACCAAATCTTGACAATTCTTTTTTATTAATGTTTACACATGAGTTGAACTTCAAATAATCCCTTCCTGTATCTCATTAGTTTACTAGAAAGAAAAAAAATGATGTTTGATATGAAATCAGGCAAGTGAAATCCTGTATGGGTTCAGCTTGAATATACCTAGTCGAGCAAGAGTAAAATAATATTTTTGCTTCTCCCTTTGTAAGTAAGGATCGTATTCCTTTCCAATAGCGCTAGAGAGTGCCGCACTTTATTATTACGAGTAGCATCCAGCGTGAGCTTGTGTTTTTTTAGCCCATCATGTTGCCTTAGGAAAGAAATTTTCATTAAAGTTGCAGCCTTTTCTCTACATTTTGTTGTTTTTTACTTATTCGTTTTCAGACATATTGGGTAGGAAATAATCCTGTGCCCCGAGGAAGAAGAAAGGAAATCATTCAAAGCCAAAACGCAGAATATAATTGCATTACAGCTGGCTGGCTGTAGGTGATAGCCAGTGTATTAAAGGTTTCAGGAACCAACATATTTAGCCTATTTTTTATATTCAAAACAAAAAGTTACATACATGTACAAGTTAATGTAATTCAAATTTCCATGGACTAATTAATCTGGAAATTTTTACTTGTATTTTTTTCAACAAAATGTTGATTTTCGTTTAACTGGTTATTTAGATTTGCATCCTTCCACTGTCTGTGTTGCAGTCTGCTCATCAATTAAATACATTGTATTTCTGCACCATGGGGTGTAAGAAGTCTAAGGCTAATTGCAACAACAACAAAACTTTATCTTTTAATTTAGGGGGTAAAATAGTGATTTTGAAGGATACATGTACACTGTACAGTTAACAACTAAATAATTCATACCCCTTGTAAATTTGATGTTTTACATAAAAGTGAAAGGTGGACTGGTTGAATTAAGACCATTGTTGAATACTTTTAGATGACACCTTCTTAAGAAACATAAATCATAAAAAACATAAACAAACTTTTTAAACAATGACAAAATTTGGTAAGGTATGAATAATTTAGTTGTTAACTGTATGCTTGTTGGGATATCTTTTGAAGAATACGTTTTAATCTGTTATAGGCTCTTTTGTAGACCACAATGTTTATCCCTCTAATCAAAGCCTCCGTAGTCTTTTAGGTTATTTGTGTGGGCTGCTGAGGGAAAAAGAAATAAGTGCAAGAAATTTGGACAACATGTTGGATGCTTGGAAGAATGCAGTGGGCGAGAATGTTTGCAAATTGTATTTGTTAATTTCAATTTTTATCATGGTATTTCACCGGATGACGGTAAATATGACATGCTCTGCGGAGCGTGAAAAGCGACAGCAGACCGAGCCTGTCTTGCTACTGTATGTTATTGTAAGGTTTCTCTTTTATGCGGAAATCATTTGTAGTCTGCAGAATCAGACGTTTGTTGGGAGATGGAAAATTGTTTTGAATGTTTGATAAAGACTGGCAGGGATTGGTTGGTTGGATTAATTTCTAGACATTGTAGCTCCTCACAAGGACCTTATAAATGCTTCATCTTAGTAGGATGTTTAGATGTTGAAAGTAAAAGACAATGTTTTGATAGATGCGTGATGGCTCAGTTATAGAGCAGTGTTGTGAACAGAAGGTCCTATGTTCAAAACCCAAGTGGTCGAGTTGTAGTGTACCTTGATAGGGCATTGAATCTGTATTACCAAGTCCCTTGGTTAGGACTTCCAGCCACATATTAATTAGTGTCCATGTGTATTGCATCATATTTCGCTGATACCTTATTTGATTGAATTACCCATTAATGTATGTCTGGGTGTGCAAAGGTCTCTGAAGCAGCGAACCCGTGGTCCCACTAGAAAATAATCCAACTTGCCTTCATATCTCGAGTGAGGGAAATTTGATATTATGATGTGAGTTCCATATGCGGTAGGCTAGGGCACAGTTTATTTCACAAGAATGACAAGACATGTCTCTTGTAAAATTGAAGTCCACTCTTGGTGACTGACAACACCTGTTATTGGGTTAACACCCGAATGGTGTCAAATTCCCCATGAAAACCCACTCCTATGAGCCTTTAAAGTTTAAAGCCATATGAGCCTTTATAGCCATATTCCCTCTGGTTGCTTATTGCATGTGGGCCTACATGTAGTCACTGTCTTTAATAGCAGTCAGGTAAAATAAATCCTCCTCCTCTTTCTCCTCCTCCTCCTCTTTCTCCTCCTCCTCCTCCTCCTCCTCCTCCTCCTCCTCCTCATCACCACCAATCATTAGGTCTGTATAATACAGACTACAATCTTTCTCACGTTCTCTCTGTCAGGGCACTTCCATGTATGATAGCTGTGTGCTTTCTGATGCTCCAACCTGGGATAGACACACATACACACAACACACACTTTACCTCTCCTCACTCTCTCTATCTCTCTCTCTCTCCCCTTTTCTCTCTCCGTGCTGTTGCTTTTTAGTGGTAGTCGTAGCGCACTCCTAACGATCATGCTCGTTCAACACCGGCCGGCGGCTGGGTGGTTAGTGCGAAGACTAATCATATGCGAGGGAGAGAGACACTCCGCACTGATGAATTGCGGATGCGCCTCACACAGACGTACTCAGCCTCTCCGCGACATTGCCTCACCAGACGCTTTATTGACTTTTTGCTTTGCCAGCATACCCCCAAAATATCCTTCATCCTTTTAATTCATCAGTGCAAATTTTCAGAAGAGCATACAAACCTGAATACATTTTGGATCCAGAATGGCTTCCATTGTCGTGATTTTGTAGAGGGTAAGATCTGTGTTTTCCTTGGTGAGAATTCTGACTGTTCTTTTCTCTTTCCGATTGAGTTTGATTGATTTGGGCATTCATTAATGTGATTAGGGTTTAATGGGCCACTGACCGTATATTGTCTGTCGGGGGAAGGCTGGGGAGGGAGTGTTAAAGCCATTTATCGGCTGTAAAGCTTATTCAGCAGGTAGCGTTCCAGACTTCTTTTCCATTTCAGTTTTCACAACCTGTGGTTTTTACGTGACGGCTTTCATGTAGCATTGAATGAATGAATGAATGAATGAATGTCTGAATGAAATGCCCGGGTGCATACTCATTCCCAAATTGTGCAATATTTGTACACGGGGAAAATATTCAGAAAATATATTTTCATACTTACTGAAATTGATATGTTGTTTTCATGGAAATACCATAGACGTTATATCTAATGGAGTAGAATTCATGATTGCTGTACTGTTTCAACAAAATGTAATTTACTTGTTTCTAGTAGTATATTTGACATTGATAAGTCCTTTAGCTCATATCATTATTCATTCATGTATTTTATATTCTTCTTTTAAATTGCAATTACAACAATTCTTTACTTACACATAATTCACATTTAAAAATTGGCAATCTGAAACATGTCTAATGATTTTCTTGAACAATATTTGATATTCATTCAGGCATATAGATTTATATGATAGTAACGATCCTTTATTGTCTTGTTGTTATCTTATTATGCACAGTTACCCGGTAATTCAAAATCACCTTTTGGAATACACAGATTATATTGTTCACAGAAATCAAATGTTGGAGGCCTTTGCCCCATTTAAAGTTGATTCTATGAATTGAAATTACATGTAAAAATCTTTATCTTCCTGATGCATGCATTTGGTAGATGAATAATGAATCCCTAGTAGTTTGGAAAAACAATAGTAGTGCCTGTACATCCCTCCAAATAACCACTCATGTCCTCAAAATGTAGATGAAATAGAACATGATCTGACATTTCAGCTTGGTGTCCCCCAGGGGTGTAACATACCCCCTTTGTCTTTTCCCCTGTGAGTCTTCTCACCTCCTACTGCATGGCTCAATGCCTGACTGTTCTCCATCCCTCTAGACAATGCATCATGCATCAAAACTGAAACCTCCATCAAAGTCCATCCTCATGACTAGCCCTATTCAGACCAAAAATATTCCTTGTATACATGGAGCAATATATGAAACCGTTTCAATGTCTTTTCCAGTGTGAACATTGTTTGTTGAAACATATAATAAAACGTTACAAGGCAAAACTCTTCAAACGCTCAAATTTGATAATGTAGCTGTATAGGAAAATTGAATATAGCATTATGATATTAAGTCGTTTATTTTTTTCATCTAAATGTCATGTGATGAAATATCATAAACCTTGTACAGCAAAACTGTTTAGACTGGCAAAATTCATTGTATAGCTGTATGAAAAAAACTATACCAAAAAGATAAGTCATTATTTCTTTTTGTCTGAATATTATGTAATCAAACATCATATAATAAAAACCTTTTAGCAAAAGTGTTCCCAGTTCAAACGAGCACAATTCATAGTGTACATGTAGCTTTATAACAAAAATCTTATAGCAGTTTGTATAAATCTTGTATCAATTTCACCCTTGTCTGAACAGGGCTGTCAAAATGAAACAGTGTTGACAATCATTAGTCATCAGTGGGATGCCCTCCTAGCTTACTCCCCTTGCCCTTTCATTAATTACCTCCGATTGTATGATCATTGTGCTGCCTGTGTGTGGCCTCCACCAGTTCATGTTCAATGTCCATGCAGCAGTGTCCATCTCCAGTGTTAGATAGGTTATTGCCTGTTTGAATCGAGAAGGGCGTTTATTCTGATATGAATGATGTAAGTTAATGTCCTTGTAGCACTAATATATGCTATTGAACTATTTAGAGATCTAAGTCCTTCACTAGTTGGATATTTGATAGACTCCGAGTACAATATTGAAATATGATATTCGAAACAGAACAAAATTATTATGTATGAAGAGGTTTGCTATACAAATAATCAAAGTGCTTGGGAAGAATAATACAAATTCAGTGGCGATTTATCTCAATGCTGAAACTCATAGATCCAAAGCAATTTACTATAAAAGCCTAAATAAATTTTTGGAAAATCTTGCTATGTAATGTTGTTTTGAAAGACAAACAAATTATGAGATATATACAGTTTGAAATGTATTGAAAAGATGAAAAACCTCCCAACTTTTTAAAGCTTATTTTCTTATACTGGAAGCATTATCAAATTTGTCTTATTTCATTTTGTATTCCTTTTTTTTCCGCTTCCCCATTTTTGTAATTTTTAATGTGTAGAAGGCAAAATGTGGAATGGCTGTCTTGAAAGGGAGATGTAAACTAGGCTTTGTAAACTCCTTTAATAGTCCTCAAATCAATGTATCACCGGCCGGAAAGGGAAAATATATATGCATGATTTGTGTAACCGATCATGCCTGTGATTTTCGTAGATGTCCCAGAATCGAATTGTACTTCTCCCTCTCTCCGACCTTGATGCTGATGATCTGCAGAGCGAAGCAAATTGGCAATCAAAGATGTTCAGAGGAGCACTGACATTTCCAATCCAGATTCTCCATCCATTCCCAAATCATTCTTGCACTTTCTTGGTCTCCGCGGTCAAATCTTTAAGGGGCATGACTTACTTGTAGTTACTCTTTGATATTGTGGAGGCCACGATGCAGAATCAATCCAAAATATATAGGACAGAAAGAAATGTGAATTTGTATTGAATGATGCCTGGTAAAGATAAAAATCAATACCGATTTCTGAAAAATGCAGGTGTTTCTGAGCAAGGTATTTGGATTAACACGTATTTGCCCCTGATATCCACAGATTTGGCACTCATAAACTAAAACATAGACATATTACTTGAGAATTGAGTGGGCTAGCCATTTCAAGAAACAAAATCATGTCAGCTTGATAATCTTACATCGATCAATTGATCATTTGCTTTTTCTCATATACCCACTGAAGAGCCATGTTGTAGCTAGATTTGATTTAACATTTGGGGCGACTTCAGGTGTACAGAAAGAATAGGAATTTAAAATAAAATAACCTGGACATTGAATGTACAAGATATTAAATAATACTTTGTTACACTGTGCATGACTGTCCCCTGTCGACCCTGTAAAAAACCAAAAATTATTGCATTCTGAAATTATGGGACATAAAATTGCCATCATTGTAAATACGGTATGTCAATTTACTGCAACAGTGTTTTTGCATTTTTACAAGTTTATCTTAGAATGAAAAGTTGTACCTTTAGAAAAACCTACAATTTTGTTGGCTGGAGTTTCCCCACTTTTTCAACTCCAAGAATCCATGTTTTGATTGAGTACTTCATGTAATTTATGTTCGCAGGAGAACAAAAGAAAAGAATAACAATTGAATAAACTTAATTTAAAACAAGTGCTCATACGCCCTTGTACCATAAGCAAATATTCATGTTCGTCCTTGCTTTAATAACATTGTTAGTGTTTGTACCTTGTTTGTTTTCCACATCATATCATTCATCTTCTCTCTCTTCGTTCCGCCTCGTTTGTTTCCGACCATCCTCGCCACCGCTCGCAATCTTTCCCTAACTCAGACCATGGAGCGAATCTCGCAAGCGTCCGCTCGCTTCAAAGAACTCTTGCGGAGGGTAAGACACGAACGCTTGATTAACACTTCATCTAGAGCTTGGGCTTCAGCCGTCTTTTTTTTTGCGGTGCGCTTTTGATTTTCTAATGAAATTCTTCTCTGTATTGATTTTGTCGTGTTGTACCTAGTGTTTATCCATATTATTACCCTCTCGCTAGTCTTGTTTCCAAGCAAAGGGAGTTTTTTCCTTATAAAATCAAGATATGTCAGGTTACGTCTGGTGCTTGTAGACTAATGTCTGCTTTGTCTTTCTATTACGACGTACTTGCTCTGTGTGTCTCCAGTAGTTGGACACTAGTCTGTATCTCCAGACCTAATCTGATATATTTAAATGAGAATGAGGAAAAGCTGCCTTAGCCTTGAAATCAGACTACCCTCTCACAAGCCCATGGTGTCCTATGTGCACTCCTAAACTTTAAAGCAAATGGTGGCTCTAGTGGACTTTTTTTTGCATTTCATGCACAACTTTATGCCATGCCAGTATTTGAATTGTATATTAAAACTGTGTGAGGGCCCAAAGGGCTTTATGCTAGTTCAACAGATGGGTTAGCGCCGTTAAGGCTCTCAACAAACAATATGTGTATTAAATATCAATTGTATGATACTTTTTGTTGATGAGTGAAAAGTGCTCATTTGATTTTCACTCAGGAATGTATTTCATTTATTTGCTGAGAGTTGGAAGGGCATTCATTTATATATTTTTCAATGGAATTCAAGCCCTTTGGCTCTCAGTATTCAAAATTAAAGAGCTGTTATCGAAACAAGGTCTACAATTTTGAATTATGTGTATCAGTTTAATTTGGCAAACACACATGTTATTTTACTGTGTGTGTTTCGTTCATTAAGTTTAGTTCAAGTGTTTGCACTTTTTCATATTTTAGGATACATTTTTGTTGATTGTGCACTGTGCAGTTGTATCAGTGATTTTTTTTCTCCCTTTTTCTCAAATGTTGTTTGATATTTTGCTGTTTCAAATGATGTTGTGATGACTCTGAACTAATTTTTTGTGTGTAAAGTAGCCTTTCTTTGCTAGAGTAATGCATCTTGTTAAAGGGTGCTCTATTGAAATAATTTCAAACATAGATCTACTTTCTGCAGTCTTTATTTTTACTTTGCATGAAATGTCTTACATGTATGTGTACACTTTGTAGAATTCTTTTGGCAACTTTGTATGTTGCATGAAGGGAAAATGTTAATTTTTCTTCTATTTATAATTGCTAACCTTATTGTCTCTGTTTCTTCACTGAAAGTACTGTAGCAGGCCCTGTTAAACTGCTTTTTTCTTTGAATGAGAGATGTAATAACTGAAATTTAAATTTGACCTGTTGAGACATATTTTGACGTATTTCAAAATGCAATAAATTTTCCTATACGGTACATGGACATGAATTATTGATATAGTGTACATTTATAAAATACATCATTAATAATTCATATCCAAACCATTCTATACATATTAGCTGTGGTCAATAGTCTTCATACACTGTACATTTGTACAAAAATATGGATTCTCATGTATTCTATTAAATATGACTAGATGTGTATCGATGAGAGCTTCATAAACATGTACGTTCAGGGTGGTCCCAAGATGTATCCATTACAGTACATTGAAGCCATCATGATAGCTCAGA
This sequence comes from Strongylocentrotus droebachiensis, assembly GCA_035222895.1. Lineage (NCBI taxonomy): Eukaryota > Metazoa > Echinodermata > Echinoidea > Camarodonta > Strongylocentrotidae > Strongylocentrotus > Strongylocentrotus droebachiensis. The sequence continues at coordinate 21,366 of JAVYIG010011050.1, forward strand.
AATAAATGTTTATGTTTCTATGCACGTTTCTGTAGTAAACTAAACATGCCAAATACTACACACCTGCAACACTTTGAGGACAGTCTAACACAAGCCAAGGCCTCAGACATCCCAAAGGCGTGAAAATAGAAATTGGACATTTATCTTCCAATTTCCCCCTTCGTGTTTATCCAGACACAGTTTAAAATGGTATCCATAGACCTGAACATACCAAAACTACATGTACCTTGTTTCCACATAGAACATGACTTTATGTATTCCCTCTCTTCTTCCTTAGTGTGTCATGTGTTGTGACATACGAAAGGTTTGATTTTCTTTTATCATATTTTTTAGAGGGAAAAGTTGGTAAAACAACTTTGGTATTGGAATATACCTTCTTTCCACCATCTTGCTATCAACTCTCATTATTTGTCCATAACAACTTCAAGGATGTAGCCTTTGAAAAGGGAAAGAATGAATGTTATCATTATTAATGAAAAAGACAAATCATACAATTTGTTTTAATAAACGAAATACCAGAGAGCCGTGTGCATCATTATTCAATGTATTTTCAGCTACAATGTATCATTAGATTTGCTCCTGAACTTCAAAATGTCTTTAATTATACCTCCAAGGTCGAGCTACTAATCACCCTCCTTGATACGGTGGAGGATATTGATTCCTGTATAATCGTTAATTAGCCATGTACCTCATCAAGAGATACATGCATTATACAATGTATTTGGGTAATGAAACATGTAGCATGTAGAAGGGGGTGGGGAAGGGGTGGGAGTGATCCCTATCTCCATCAAAATGATCTGTGGGTAAATTTTAAAACCATTTTATCAAATTGTAAACAATTAGATCTATCATTTTATGATAAGTTAATTCTAAGCTTTATTTTTCTCCTTGTTGAAAATTTGTTGGCATGCTTGTTGTTAACAACAGTGCCCCCCCCCCCCCCGATTCATTGATTCAGATGGGGCCAAGAGGTGAACAATGAAGGGGGGAATTATTAATTAAAAATTTGATTGATCAAGCATCAAGCAAACCATCTTTCAAAATACTACATCGCAGTTTCAGGTGATCTGCAATAGCTTGACAATCAAACGGCTCCAATTCAGTGCAACTATATTATAATTGGATATCATAATGATGATTGCTATGTCATAATGTAGTTTGCCTTGGTAATGTTATTTCATAGTGATACAAGGATTAATATTGAAGTATTTGGATAGAACGGGAAGTAATGAAATGTCACGGTCACCTTTTACAATAGGCCTATATTTCACAGAAACTTTGGGGAAAAAGCACTATTTTTCCCTGATATTCCTACAGTGTTTTTATTAAAATTAAAAATGTAAAAAATTCTCCCATATTTCTTGTATCACTATGGCATTGTGTGGGCCTATTTCATGAATATGCCCATTTTTACTTTGCTCCACTTGCTATTTCAATTCGCAATGCATGGACATGTAGGCCTACCGGTATGTAGTTCCTGTCTACCATACTTATATTATAATGATTAAAAAATTGATAGAAAATTAGAAATTATATCTTTTGTTAGATATCATATATACATGTATGGATATTCAGAGTTCTGTCTAATCATTCTACCTCCAGAAGTCTTTTTAAAGAGACCCACCGGGCATGCTTTTTTAATGCACAATCGCTTTCTTTTACTTTATGAGCTATTATTTCATAGCTGTCTGGAAAAATGTCTAGAAATAGCATGAAAAGGTCAGCTTCATGACTATTCCATTTATAAAAGCAATCGACACAAAACCAATAACTATCGGCCCTTCATTGGCCCGTCATTGTTTTCAAAAGAAAGAAAGAATTCTTCACGGTCGTGAGCTCTCGATCGATTCCAAATGCAAGCTACGAGCTAAACGACAAATTGATTCAGACAGAGTGTCCATATATTCACGTCACTCTAGTCGTATACCCGCTTAAGCTCAAGAGGGAAAGCAATACTGTTATTTGTGATTCAAATTGATTGTAGATGCATTCAGTAGAGGTCGTCGTAACATGGTAACTGACCGCACTGCCTATTTGCTGCCAGGGAATCAAACCGTTTCTGAATTTTTCAAAGTGGTACTCCAACTGCATTCTACCCTCCCAGCGGTGGCGCCGCCAGCTGCATTTGTCGGAGTTGACATTGGCTATAAATAGCTCATGATGTCATGTCTTGGGAACTCAAGTTTCGATACATCATACCCAAGAGTCACATTGCATCTCCTTTTCTCTCTCCATAGGCCTGTCTCCATCAGCTCAAGATTGCCAAATATCCTGCTATTTTAACTATCCAGCTATTTCAACTATCCCGATCACAAATTATCCAGTTAATTTGCGTCTCCATCAGCCCAAAGTTGCAATTAGCTGGATATTTGGTCAAGATAATCCTCCCAATATATCTTGGGCTAGTTTGCAAAATATCCCCCTATTTGTCCGGTGCGTCTTCACCAGCCCGAAGAGTCGCACTATGCGCGAACGCTGAGCAATGTATCTCAAACTAATTTCTCAAGGTCAAGTTTCAAGTTTCAAGTTCGAATCTTGAGCTGATGAAGACGCGATTTGTAACTTCAGGATTATTTCCCAAATCAGAAATAGCAGGCTATTTGGCAATCTCGAGCTGATGAAAACATACCTCATGTGCTGTTTGCCATGTGTATTTGTATCACACAATCTTATAAATAGTCGTCCCTTCGTTAAAGCCAAGCTGAGTTTCCTGCAAGTTTGTGGCTGGTGTTAATTACATTTCGTGGTCTTTCCCCTAAAGGCTTTTGACTTTAATGGGAAATACCAGAGCTTTTGTAAAATTCATGAAAATGATTTACTAGTTAGCTAGTATTCAGTGACATTTGAAACTGTCGTTGAACACTGCCCTCTCTCTTTCTCTTTCTTTCTCTCTCTCTCTCTCTCTCTCTCTCTCTCTCTCTCTCTATTTCTCTCTCTGTCTCCCTCCCTCTCTCCCGCCCGTCCCCCTCTTTCTGTCTCCTATACTTGTATTTCTTTCTATTCTATGTTTTTCCCTGTATTTCTTTCTTTCTCTGTCTTTCTCCATTCTCTCTTTTCGCTCTCTCTCTCTCTCTTTATCTCTTTCTCTTTCTCTCTCTTTTATATAGTTCCTTTCTTTTTCCATATACTGTATGTCTCCCAGTAGTAATTTCTTGTCAGATTGAAGTCCATCAACAATTGGCTAGCATTACCAATTACAGTGGCTTCTCTCTACTAATGATACTATATTTCCTCATATGAAAAACATTTGCAAGAACTCTGCATCAAATTTTATGGACTGAAATTAACTATTTTACCTTTTGGATTAATTTTTCCATTTTGGAAGTCATGCAATCAAATCTATATGAAAGATGTATTTCACATCATATAGTCTCATATAACTTTGTAAATACTTGTTTATCAGTTGTTTATCAGTCGCCCTTGTTACGGGAGACCGAATCTGATTTGATCTTTATCAGCATAATTACTTAAATTTCTCCAGAATGATTGACAAGATCATCTGATCGTAATCAGTGAAAATTACCTGAAATTGTGTTTTCCATAATTACTGAGAATTTCATTTTTGAGAATGACTGACAAGAACATCTAATCGTAATCATTGAAAATTACCTGAAATTGTGTTTCCATTATGACTGAAAAGAACATCAAATAAAGGCTGCTCAGATATCAATGCCCTTGGGGTTTAAACTTGTGGGACCCTTACATGAATTTGATCAAATTAAAAAGCCTTAAATTTTTAATTAGATCCTTACATGAATTTGATCAAATTAAAAAGTCCTAAATTTCTAATTTGTTTATGTTTGCATGTTGTGTACTAACATTTTCTTATCGAAAATAATATCGCTAGTGATATTCAATTGTCTCGCAATGTGGTCAATAAGGAATCTAAAAGATCACGACGTTTCGTATGCTACTGCGATACTTCGTCAGGTGATAAAAACTACTGTAATGAACATTTTCTTGTTCATGATGTATTCAGCCTATGTTAACTTGTACAGTCATTACCGGTAGTTTGCAGGCACAAACCCTTGTTTGTCGTTTTGCGTAACAGTGTCTTCACTGTGAGACTAGGCTGATGTCATAGTTGCATAGGCTGTGTACTGAAGCTGCTCCAGACAAGACAGCCAGAGACTGACAGAACTAGGCTCTGCTCAAGACTTTCGGAATTGCGGTAAAGTGTCAAATTAGTGTCTGTGCCTCCAGACTATGCATTCATGTACATGTACATGAAGTTTACCGAGTCAATGTTCTGTTTACATCACAAAGTGAGGGCAGGGACTGGTAATTATTGCTCTGTTTGATATGACTTGGAGATGGAATTTACAAGTGGACAATTGGAATGTTTGCATGCAATCTACACCATAAACAACTTGGAGATTGTCTAGAGCCTAAGTAGAGGTCAGTTTCATTGACTGAGTTTTTGAACAAATCCCAATTAATCCCCTGTATGTGTGTGATATGGCTGTCTTAAGAAAATCTGTGGTCCATATGGATAAATAATGACCCCTCCCCCCCCCCCCAAAAAAAAGAGCAAGCACTTGCATGGTAGGAAGTACCCCGCAGGCCCAATTATTACCCCCCCCCCCAATATTCTCCCCTAGTATGAGCCCGGCCCCCCCACTCAGTGTTATTTAGGGTACGCATATGCTCGTTCCCTCTTTTTGAAAGCACCCCCTATCTGAGGACTGCCAACATTTCCGAACCCCCCTTTCGCGGGCTTTTCGCGGGCTTTTCCTGCCTTGGAGACCCCCCTAAATACGGTAAAATGATCAATGTACCTCCCTAAATTCTGAATAATTTCTCAGCAGTCCAAATAGATGAGAGAAAAAAAGAAAAACACCCCCTTTTTTAAGAAATCTCCGGGTGAAAAGTCAAATACACCCCTTCTTTTACAATTCTCGGGCCGGACTTTGTCGCACGAAATGTACCCCTTTACCGGACATTTTGGCAACACGCATGCGGTCTTTTCGAAACCTGAGTGGGGGGGCCGGGAGTATGAGTGTCAAGATTTGTTTGCCTTATCAAACTAGAGTATAAATCCAAGTTTCTCCTAACATTCCAATGTGTTATAAAGAAAGATTAATAGTTTGATTTGGAAATGCCTCACATAAAAAGGGGAATTAACATTTAAAAATACATGTCAACAAAAAGTTGGAAATAAGTTAAAAGGAAACAAAATATATGGAGAATGACAGTGCCGGTGGTATGATTCCCTTTGAAATTATTTCAATGTATTTGGAAATTTGGTAGAAATAAATCATTCATTTTTTAAAAGCAATTTAATAATATCAATGATCACCAAGGATCGACCTACATACCAAGATAAAGGTCTGATTTCACCCCCATTTTTCTGTTAAAGTTACCCAATCCCTCTCCCACTCTCTAAGGGTCAGGGCCAATGTCAACCTTGGTGACCCCGAGAGTTCAGGCCGGCATCATCGCCTGCCTGCCTCCTGCATCACCGGCGAGCCTCTGACATCTTGTCCACATCTGCCTAATCGCTACAACCAACTGACAACATCCCCTGTGATATTATACCCAGCCGGGTCTGTCTCAGCTAGTACCCGGCACTGCTGTGTAATAGGTCTTGCATATACACTGTTTACTTGCTGATTAGCAAGAGGAAATCCCTGCTATTCAAATGCCTTGCATTGCTGGAGCAAGTAGGGAGAAGGTCCTGGCTAAAAGGACATCTTGTGTTGGCGTTTGGGACTAGGAAATCCCCTAGCTGGCTTTCAATAGGAGCCTAAAGTGTTTGAGGTGTGAAGGAGAAGAGGGTCGAGTTCCGTCCTTTTGTGGCGCTGGTACCATCGAGTTTACAGCCGAAGAGCTGGATTATGTCGCTTGACTGCCTCCAAGGGAAATGCTCTTTGTATGCGAGGGATGATTTATACCCTGAGCCCTAAGGAGCATTGTACGCAAGTCAATTCACAACACTGTAAATCTGTGTAAGGGACTACTCTCGGGACTCCGACTGCCCATGCAGCCTGTGTAAGGGAACTGGAATATCTATAAAATTATGTATTTGGGATGACGAGATACTGTGTTATTCATCTTTGGAATTAGATCAGTGGACTGATCGGCTGTGTATTGCTCGTGAGAAACACCTCTCAGTTTTTGGTTTGTATGTATGGGACTATCAGCCTTATTGAAGGTAAGAAACCCATCTGTAAATCAGGAATAGTAATTAGCTTGAGATGCAATTTCAACTCTGTGGTTATATGTCCTTAGAATAATACATGTAGGCCCACATGAATACGAGTCGGGCATGTATAGCTAGCATACAGGTTATATATACTTTGCATAGGAGGGTATTGTTGTTGGGTTGACTACACGGTCATTCATTATGACTCACTTTGTTAAATGAGCTCAATTTACATAATGTGATTTCTAATTGAGGCAAATGCGGATGATAGATGCATATTACGTTGGTATAGAGAGGAGAAGATGTCCTGAAGAAGGTCTTGCAGTTGATTTCTATTTTACCCAAAGGGCCTATACATGGATATTGGATAACATTGTTCTCATATTACATTGACACTTGAGGAAAGGGAGTTTAATATGTGAGTATGGGATTTCGTTCAGTATTATCCAAATGATTAATTTAATAGGATTCCATTGACCAGGACTGGAATGTAATTCTTTTTGCATTCACTACTTTAATAAGGCATCGTAAGCGCTCTATAAAAACCCAAAAATAAATAAAACCCCCCAAAATATTTGAAAATAGATGCAAGGAAATATAATCTTTTCAATATGCTAAAAGTGCTTCTGAGAACATAAAAAGAAGAAGGTATTATTAAACACACTTTGTAAAAATTGGGATGGATCTTTTTACTGTTCATTAATAGGGAGCCAAGAATAGACCTTGCCATACATGTATGCTTACATGTACATATACACTTTGTCTCATTAAAGACCAACATATCTGCTGTGTAGGCTAGAAAAAACATTTATAATTGGATAAGAGATGCTTTTGCAGTCATGAATCGCCATCTTTATTCCTTGAAATGGCCCTTTAATATCTCAGGGGAAGGGGGAGGGGCACGCAGCTCAACACTCTGACTTTTCAGAGAAAGAAGTATTCTTAATATATATACCAGCATTTATCTTCGATACTTTTATGTCATGGTATTGGGGGATGTTAATTTCACTGGTGTCTAATATAATTCATTGAAATTTACATCTCAACCTTGGTACAATAACACCCTTTGAGAAGACAGTGATGTTTCTTCGCCACTCTCAATCTGGGTGTAGTAAATTGGTACACTATCGTTGAGAAGAAATTCCTTAAATGTTTTCAGCATTTTTGTGCCTTATATGGCAGCCTGGCTAAAGTCTGGGTAAAATTTCTGTCCAGGCACCTTGAGCAGACCAATCCCTTTGGTTTGATATCTGCACAATGTTTAGGACGTTAATAGGGCGATTCCATTTCATATATACATATATTTATACCTAATATATTTAGTTACTTGTTTATCTCTTATTTGAAGAATGAAATATGTTTTACAAGATTAACACCAATGATTAATGTGCCTTTCTGGCGTCACTACATACCACACACAAGAATTTATTTTCTCATCAACTAAAATGGAATATATGAACAGCCAGAAAGGATGAAAATATCCCAATATCCAAATGTCCTGTATAATATACCTGGAATTGCACCGTATCGATATTGTGACGTGATGATAGACGATCGCTTCCTTCACATTGCAGTTTGTTTTCTAGTCTTCCTTGTCGATGGGCAACGCACAGAGCGATGATCATCCTGAGTATGAACTCTATTACCAGATCCTCAAAGTCAGGCACCAGGTATACATGTTACACTCCGCTTTGCATTCATACATAGCTTCAACATCGTTCCGAACAACGTTCCTTCTGAAAGTTTACAAATGTAGTACGTTATTAGCCTGGGCACTGGGGGATATATATAAGGTAGGGTGGGGAACAATAGGTCCATGCCCCCCCCCCCCCCCCAATCCAGCCAAACAAATCTGGCATTCTTCAAGTAAAAAAGAAACAAATCTTTGTTTTGCTTTTCTCAAAATTGTCAAACATTGTGGCCCTCCTGGATCCACCTTAGTTGAAGGGGTATTGGTCTCTAGTTTTTACCTTTTTCAATGAATTTTTTTTTTAGTCTGGGGACATTTTTAATAACTGCACATCAAATCTAGCTACTGGTAAATGATATGATCACAAAAAACATGGGGAAATACTTTGTTGGAATGCTCCCTTAAATTCGTGTGAATTTGATTCATGATTTGATGCATACCTGTTGCATGATCTGGATTGTTACAAATTTAGCATCTCAATTTCGTTTGGAAAGATTATATATCAAACTTCGTCAAGACATACAACATGTAGGCCCGTAATAAAGCGAAGATGTTGAGGTTATGTGTACATGCAGTCGTGATATACACTGCACAACCAAACTAAATAACACCAGAATATATAACCAATAACTAACTCTCATATCATCATCATCATCATCATCATCTTACGTCTTTCTGCATCCAACTGTCTGTACCTGTATGAAACCCTCCTGTACATGTATATAGCATGCCTGGCAGAAGGTCGTATCTCCTCTGCATGGACTTTTGAATGTTGTGACGGAAGGTCTTATAAATTTGAATCTGCTCATGTAAGAATGTATGACGCTACAGATAACTGTGATTGATTCCTATGACTATTGAGAGTTAGAAGGGTATTAGCTCGGTGTTAGATGAGGCAAGTTATGCACCTCTGGCTCTGAACAGAAAGCTCTGGCTCCTAATGGTTAGGAGCCAGAGCATATAACACTGAGTTCCCATAGGCAATCTTTTTATTCAGATGGTCATATCTCAGCCAATATACTTAACATATTCAATTGGTTTTCAACATTTGGACATTATTTCTGATGCTCTTTCGGAAAATGAAGAAAAAATTGAGAAATTCCAAAAATAGATTTTTATGACGTCACAGCTTCGGTACTCTATGCCTCAACATGGAGTTAATGACCTTATGGAGTTAATGACCTTATGGAGTTAATGACCTTATGGAGTTAATGACCCTTTGGCTCCAAACAGACAATGATATCTGTATGGAGCTACCTGCGTATTAAAGCTAAATTTGAGTTCTGGTAAAAAAAGAAAATGAATTCTCACAGAATCAAACAAAACTTACACTGAATGTTCAAGATTACAAATAAATGTCATGTGCCAAACAATTTTGGAAGAAAATGTATACTGGCTGAGTAATGAGCATATAGAAAGATAAGAAAATCAGGGAGTACTAGCCCCGACACCATTTGTGTAGTCCCATATACATTTTTTTGTGTACAGTGCTTGTTACTTTACCAAGACTGGGCCAAATTTATGATGATTTTGATGACTCCAGAACCTTGCAGAACACACCAACACTTACATGCTACATGATCAACTTTTTTCTGATCCATTCACAATGCAAATGCATGACCAGAACTTACCTTTATCTTTAACTTGTATGCCACAACATGAAGTTAGCAACCTTGTTGCTTCAAACAAACATCATTATCTGTTGAAAGCAAGAAGATTGTTATCCATACATACTCCAAAGCCCTTCTGGCTCTCAATTATGACATTATCTTATATCACATTCAAATTCAAATGTCTGTTTTCCTAGTCCGTTTCTTTCATCGGCAAACGTCGTAGAGAAGAACCTGAATACACGGTATACTACCAGGTAGGAATTAGGGTAGGCACCATTCTGAATATTTTAGCCAGTTTTTGATGGTCGACACCTTGCTTTATGAATTTGAGGGTATATTGTGGTTATCCAGTTTTCTTCCTGCTTTTTGACACTGTCTTAAGATCGCCTCTCGATATAATTTTGCGAAAAGGGAGCTTTTTTATTTTTATTGGGGGTTGCATGATGTTTCCTTCTTTCAATTTTTTCCTCTTACTCTCTCTGCTTCATATTGAAGCATATTTCTCTCTCTCTCTCTCTCTTTTGTTCTATCCTTCTCCTTTCCATATTCTTCCTTTCTGTTAGTTGTATTGTTTCTCATTCTTCATCATGTTGATTTGAGAAGGGTGCTTTGTACATGTCATGCCTTGTCCAACAAGAAGTCATATGCTTAAAGCCAGAAGGGTGTTAACTCTTTGTTGAAATTTGTGAGTCAACGACATTCTGGCTCAAAACAGACATTGTTTGTTTTTTCTTGGGAAGTCTTCTAGCACCAATTTTCTTTCTCCTTACCAATAGTCCTTACTTTGATTTTGATTTTTTGATGTTGTTGTTGTTGGTTTATTTTTGTTTAAAGATCTGTGAATTTTCTCTTCTGCTAGTTGGCTTTATACCACTACTGGTGATAAGTCTACCGGTATCCCTAAATCTTTTTAATGTTACTCCTGAACTCTGGAGCTAAATTTTTCATATTACCGGTATTTGAATTTATTGATATTCATAATCTTTCTCATGGTACTTATTGCATCTGATTTTTTGTTTTGTTTTGTTTTCATTTTAATTGTGTGGATGTCTGCTTTTTAGAATTGAAGTACAACAAATTAATTGTTTGTTTCAGTTTCAATAGTAGATAATCAGAAGTGATTTGGTTACTATTTGGGGTTTCTGATATTCTGTTTCATATTTCTTCAGAAAACCATAGGAAAATAACCAACATCTCTAATTATTGAAAGCGAACTACCTGTTGCTTGGGTGAATACGTGAATTATGTGAATAGATTCTGCAGAGAGGGAAGGAGACAGAGAGAGAGAGCAAGAGAGAAAGAGAGAGAGAAACAAATGAAAGAAAACATTTATGAACCATACATAAGTCTCACAAAGATATATGTAGAGCAGTCTTACTTTTTATATTGTATTTACTGTTTTTCCTGTTTTTCACATGGAAAACTTTATTATTGAAATTCATTCAAGTCTTTGGGACTCAAGAAGTAACACTAACAGACTTTACATTACATGTTATAAAGCCTTTCTGTCTCTTAGCAGATGGCATGATTTTTGTTTCTGTTTACTTATGAATAAATGCTTCATTGCCTGTTTGAAGAAAAAAGAATCAACTTTCTAGACATGCTTCTGAAAGTACTTATCATATCGGTTTCATTTAAAAAGCTTTTAACCTTTAAGGGTGCTTTTTAAAGCATACTGTTACTTGCTTTTAAAATACAATAGTCTCTTTTGAATCAAACCTACAGTGTATATTGCATGCTGATATTGTTGTATGAATTGTGAATTGCTTATGTTTATCAATTTTATTCTGCTTTTTATTGGAATTCTGAGTATAATTATGCATGATATTGTTCTTCTTTTCCATATTAAATGCATGCAGTTGCGTTTACTTGTCAATGTAACATCCTTAATCCTTATTATATTCTCTCATTGGTGTTTGATCACTATTGCATGCGTTTTGTCATATTTGCTTTTCATCAGTTTTAATCCCATCTGATATATTTTGATGGTGTTTTTAAACATTTCACATTTGCATTTGTGTAAAGATGTCATATCATGTGTGACCCATATATGTATTCTCATCACAAATATATATATTGTTGGTACTCCAGTTTAATTTGTTGTATAGTTCCTCACTAGTATAGTTTTCTAGTTAATTTTCAGATGTCAGATATTACTAGATAGTTTAAGCTGTTAAAAACTGGATTTTTGGTTCAAAAAAGGAAATTGATGAATGAAGTTAGATCCCTAAAAAGGAGTTCTACTTCTTACATATATCAAGGGGGAAAAAAGGGAAAAGAATATTGAGATAAAAGAATGACAACAGACAAACTTTACAAGTCCTTAAACATATATGCCTGGTTAAATCTTGTCAGTGTAAATATTAGTCAATCAAGTACAATTTTATGATCGTTAACATTCCATTGCCATAGTTTCCATTGAAATCTACACCAATGCAATCAACAAGAATATTTGTAGAGGCTATACAACCTTCCTATAGAAGAATATTTACTTTTGTCTGTTATCTAAATCCCTGCGGTTTGCATTCAGTTTACCAATTGCATTCATTATTGGACACTTGTAGAGAGGAAAGAAATATTTATATTATCAATTGAAAGCAATTACAGTATGTACAATATACCACGACCTGATAAACTTCTCCTAATTTTGTTTTTGTTTTGGGGGTGATTAAAGTTGTGCTGCATGATATTTCAGCGCTATTTTAGTAAAGGTGTACAAGAAAAGATTGTGGATTTTCAATGTCCCGTAGAGAATGTTATTTGATTAGAGACAGCTATTTTTGACCAAATATTTGAAGTGTTGAGTTGCTTCAAAAATAACTAATAAGCTGAACCAAATTGCTAGATTCATTATGAATAGCACTAACTGGTAAGTGCTATTAAGACATTTGCTTTAATATTTGCATAATCATTGCAGAGAACTTATCCAAACTTAAATTTGTTTGAATCCATGCAAGTGACAAAAAATAACCAGTTAGCTCGAAACATTTATTCCTAAAATCTCAGCCACTTTGAAACTGAGCTGTCATTGCGAATATTAGTACTACAGCTTTAGATAGGCATTATAACCATTCACATTTATAGCCATTTGAAGTGCATGCTATAATGATTTTCTTTCATTCTCTTTCATAACCTTCATGATTTTGTATTTTATGTTGGGTTTTTTCTCATCTTTTTGTTCCCCTTTTACTTTTTTTTTGACGATGACTACCTTTTGACGATTAGGCTAAGAACGAACGGCCCTGTGTGTTGGACAAGGAGGTCGAGTCGGTCGTGATGGAGCTCCAAGAAGAATTGATCTCGGTCAGATTAAAAGAAGCAGAGTCAGCGGAGTCTCTCAAAACTTTTAGCACCAAGATTGAGAGTCTGGAAAAGGTACCCCTAAGCCCCCCCCCCCCCCCCCTCCCACAGTGAAAAGACATTTAGAGAAAGCCACAAGTAGATTTTTCACTCCATTTTAGAGGGAGATCGTTTCAAGTGATCCCCAACCATTCACCTATCTTCCCCTAATGCTATCAAGTAATCAAAAAGGAATTAAAAAGTAGTTATAAAATATGGAAATAAAAATAAATAAAAATAAGAAAAGGAAAATAATTTTTACACTATTCATTAAGTGACATATGTTGTGGTAAATTTACATTATTGAAATCATGTTTAATCTTTGAAAACCTAATCATTATTAAAGATGGGTACAACAAAAATTTACTTAAAAAAAAATAACAGTTCGTTGTAGGAAGAAAATCTTAACAGAAAGCCCTGTGTTTTGTTCCAAACGCAAATTTTGTTTCCCCGTCATTGTAAAACATAAATTTCTGTGGTTGATAAAGAAAATACAATATATAAAATGACATGCCCTCCGACTTTCATAACATTTTTTATTTATTTTAAACTTTTTGTTGGCTTCACTTATTTATTTTTCAAACATAACCAAATACACAAAATGTATCCATTACTCATATTTTTATTTTATTTATATTATTTATTTTCATTTATCATCTTATTTATTTTATTCCCATCTTATTTATTTTATTCCCTTCATCAAATTAATTCCCACCCTTCCCCCTCCCTTTTTGGGGATTCATCTGATATTATTTGAGTTTCCATGCGGTTTTTGTTTTCCTTTATTTAAGATTAATTGCTATTAATTAAGCATGTATCACGCTTAACCGTTTTTTGAATAAAACAAAAGAAACGCTTCCAATTTGAAAACTAATCAACACAACTTTGAACTATAATTATTCTAACAGAAATAATTCCAGACAGGGTTCAACTATTCTATCATTCAATAATAAAGTAGAAATAAAAAAGATATGTTTTATTCTATTATTATATATTCAGCTCTCTCTGTTCTCATGTATATCTTATTGCCTTATTGCTCAGAATATTTTGTATATATTCTTTGTTTTTATTTTACGTGTTGACTTCCCTCTCCTGTCTATTTCGCAATGAAAATAAATAGTTTTAATCGTAGTGATGATGTCTTCACATGTATGCTAGTATAATATTCAATTTGGAATCCTTATCTATCAGAGATGATTTGTTGTGAAATATGTTATGATAAAATATTTCTATTGACAGTTCATACCTGTAAATCGAAATGTTATTGCATTATTTTGTTAATATTGGGCACTTTAATACAAAATACAAATAAGTAACGTGAAATTCTTGAGGTTAATCAGGGGGAAGGAAAGTGCTTTTGAATCATGCTATTTTGTATCGCATGATTTTTGTAGTCTTTTGAGTTATTTATTTCTGACAATGAAACTTGATAAATTAAAAAAACAAATGTACTTTTAAAGTTGATTTATAGAAAGCATTTACTGCGAAACCAGAAATAATTCTTGAAGGAATCTGGTTTGACAGTACATCGTCAGTTTTGGATCCAGAAGGGCGTTAACTCATCTACTTCAACACGGAGTCAACGCCCTTCTGGCTCTGAAAAGACAATCTAAAGTTTTAAAAACTCTTTCCTTTCTTTATGGTTTTCTCTATCTTTACTTCTTCTTCCATCCTTGGCTCCAGATCAATCAGAAGTTGCGGAAGGAGCCCGGACATTCCATTGCGGCCCTCCAGGATGAGCTGATCGCAGTCAAGCTGAGGGAGGCCGAGGCCAATCTCGCTCTCAGAGAGCTCAGGGAGAAGGTCAACGACCTCGAGTCCCACTGGCAGGTAGGTTGGGTTCATTGCACTCTAGGGGTAAATGAACTTTGAAGATAGGCATGCTGCGCGCGTGTTCTTTTAGCGCTTGCTTGCATGCTTTCAGTGGAATTAAACTGTAAAAGGCCTCCACGCACCTTATACTAGAAGAATTTGTTAACAATAAATCTATGTCAACTTGTGAGAAAAAATGTGAACGAAATTGTCTTTAAATTGTCTAAAATGTCAGAATGCATTTTTAGTCTCCTATGTTCTGAAGGTAAAAATAGAAGAAGAAAAAATGTTAATACAAATTACAATATCACCTAGAATATGATAAAGGTTTTAAAAATCTTTTATTGTTATTATTCTTTGATAATCAGGACCGTGTCATATAAAGAGTTGCGATTGATTCAAATCAGTCGCATATCTATATATTATAGGGCTCTGATATCTAGTTGCATCTATTTGCATGAGCATATGCATGACTGCCATAACTAATAGCATTGCCTATCTCTTTTCTTTTTCTCCATCCATCCTTCCATCTGTCCATCTTTCCGTCTCTTAAAAAAATCCTCAGAAACACCTGGAGAAGCTCACCGGGAAGCAGAAAGGGTCAAACTCGAGACCCACACTCCAACAGGTCACGGAAGAGCTCATGTCGGTGAGGTTACGGGAAGCGGACACGGCAGCTGACCTCAAGGAAACCCAGCAGAGGGTCATGGAACTTCAGACACAAGTACATACTCAGAAATCATCTTTTTGAGATTTCCATTCGATATATTTTCGATAGGCAGCTTAGGGAAATGTAATGCCATGAAACTACGCGTCCGTGATATTGTTGAAAATCATAGTTTTATCACATGGAGGTAGAACCAAATTTCTAAGAAATGGAGCTGGTATTAAATGCGTGCACATGTATTCCTTTTCGCTGAGGATTGATGTTACATGTAGCTAAACAGAGTCCGACATAGCGCCAGCAGCTGCGACAGGAAAGCTTCCCGGTGGTGATGGCGTGACCCACGTCAAGCCCATCGGTTGACGTGGCAGGAGAGGAGTAAAAATGGTCTAAACTTACATCTTCTTCCTGCATTTAAAGGTGTCCTTTGGCCCTCCTTGCGAGTCTTGTCCTTTGAGAGTTCATCGTCGGTCGATTGCAAGTTATATAGTCCGTTTACAGCGCATATAGCGAGGAAAGTAATAAAAAATACGGAGAGGCAAGAAACCTACGTCCTACTCGTATGCATTACCTTTTAAAATTTTAAAATTTATCTATTGATATAGATGCAACCACTTAGACGCTTTTATCTGTACATCAAAGTAAATTCAAAAGAATTCTAGGCCACATATACATTATTTCACTTTTAAGTTAACTCCCATCTCCTGTAGGAATTATTTTCATGTATTTTCGGAACTTAATCATTTACGCTGTTTGGAATCTGTTTTTGTTCTTTTCTTTTGGGGTCTTTACTAATTAAGATTACCTTTTAATATTTGTCTTTGTTTAGAACCAAATGACTAGTAATCAGATGAGGAGGATAGAGGAGGAGAGGATAGAAGTCAAGCAGGATCTTGAAGTGTGTGAGAAGAAAGAACAGGAGCTACAAAGACAATTCTATGGGGCTCAGAAAGAACTATGCAAACTAGAAGCCAGGGTAAGAATCTGCGGCGGTCATGTCTTAAAGCCTATCTGCACTAGTTTGGCCTGGAGGAATTAGACCACCCTGTGTAGTCACTGATAGTTGGTTATCTCAATTAAAATAAGCAAAAGGGCATCATGGGGGACCAACGGGTACCGCTTAGGCATTGCTGGCTCAATAGAGGGCGCAAATAGCTACAAGTAGTGCAGTCCCCCTGTAAGTTCTAGAACTTAGCGTACAGAGAGAGAACAGGAGCTACAAAGACAATTCTATGGGGCTCAGAAAGAACTATGCAAACTACATGTAGAAGCCAGGGTAAGAATCTGTGGCAGCCATGTCTTAAAGGGATCCAGTAACTTTGTCTCAGATTCTGAAACAAATCCTGGATTTAGCTCATGCTGCAATCATAATTATAAACCTTTAGGTCAGTCAGGAATCCCATGAATTTTACAAGCCGATCGCCTGTTTGATTATCAAGATATTTATGATTGGAAATCGAAATTTCAAAAACCGTTTTCCTAACGATTTTTATAGCACCACAGTCTATTGGGGAAAATGAGTATGCTAAAACCGGTCACTCAAAGATTTTTACTTTTTTGAGGCACTGCATGGTAATTTTGAAGCACAATTTTTGTAGGACTTCAATATTAAACCATATCACAGACAATGATTACACGTAGGGCCATGCATCTCAGATTTAACATTGTTAAACGATGCCTTTAATGGATGCCCTTTAATGATGGAATCCTGACAGGATCTAAAATCAATGTGATAGTATAAGCATGCATGTGCCTTTGTTAGTATTATTTTCTTTAAATTTCCTTGTATTTCATACTGTATTTGAAAGTATTTCTGCACAATTTACTTTCATGAGTTCCATTTCCATTTTAAATAAACAATTACCCCCCCCCCCCCCCCCCCCACAGCCTTGCTGTGCAATACACGTCTGGAAGATACAAAACACCAACTGTTAGTTGACCGTGTCATGTGGCAAGAAGTCTTTTGCACTCAATACAATACAGTATTTGGAAGTAGAACTACCCCCTCTTGTGTCATGAATTAGCCCATGCTTTCATTCTCAAAATGTATTGAGTTTGACAAATTCACTTCAAATATTGAATAACATCATGTAATCATGATTCTACAAGTTTTTGATTTTCATAAAGGGGTTTTATGCCTTATGATATTAAATATCTAGGGATAGATGACATTTTGAGCCTTGATTTGAATCGATCTAAATTGGAGTGAAAAAAATAGAATAAAAATCAAATTCAATACATCCTGTCTACATGTACCATAGCAGTGAATATCGCCCTCTGCAGGCCAAGTTTAGCTCATGCTTGTAAAGGCAGCCCGTCACTTAATCATCTTTAGTGGTGGTTATGAAGAACATGATTCAATAATGAAACGACTACCAGGTACCTGTCTATGTCATCTCCACCCAGGTGTTAAATGGGTACCCGGTAGGATGCGAAAGCTAATGTGCTTAGATTAGCAAGTGTGCGCATGTAAAAATGACGCCTGGCTGGAATGCTCCCAAGGGAGTGGAGAATGTGCATACATTGTGTGCGGGTAAGCCTGAATCCGATGACCGGGGTAATAATATATGATTGCAGGGCCTTCAGGGAGAACAGTATGAATACTGATGAGGCTACCCTGGTTAAACAAGACATATTATTATTATTATTATTATTATTATACAAGATGACTGTTCAATATCCACTTCCAATGTTGGTGTATGTAGACACATATTGGTAGAAGTCCCATGTTGGTTTGGTAGAGGTTGGGCCTATCATGTCATATGAACTACATCTACAAGGAGTTGTAGTTCCTCCTATGATTAAGGACTGACTTCACTACTGTTAGAATCTCTTTATCAGTAATGCAGAAGCTTTTATGTGATTTTGGGGGGGTGTTTTTTTGTTGCATAACTGCACAAGTGCACCCTGTGCATTTGATTTCACGCGGATTTGGTGCCTAACAACCTCATATATCATTATTATTATTATATGATCTTGTTCTGGGTTCAAAACCGAGTCGATGCGCTAGTGCCCTTTGGTGAGGCATTGATCCTCATTGCCAAATCCCTCAAAGAGGACTTTATGAAACATGATCAGTCTTTTTTTGTTTGTCACAGCTAATCTGCTCATAAAGGTTTACAGTTGCTTGTACAATATCCTAGGAGTCATTGAAGTATTAATGGATCAGTGAGATTTTATTGCTGTTTTAGGGAACAACAGCGTGTGTGCCATGCCCTGGCAAGTCCCCTGGAATGCTTAGACAACTCCCATGCAACTCACATGCAGCTCCCATCAACTTCCAAGCAACTTCCAAGCGACTCCCATTTTTCAGACTTCCACTATACACTGTAATGTCTATTAGCTGAGTGTCTTTATCACTTTATTGCTTTCCTGCAGTAACATGCCTATACTTTATAGTGCCAAATCTATTTCAATTAAATTTTGTTTACCTGGTATTTTGTTGAAGTGTGCAGATAGATAGATAGATAGATAAAAATAGTTTATTAAAAAGATCATCGCAGCCAACGGCCGAATTGCGATCCATTTTCACAAAGATACAATACAATACAAATGTCATCAGATGTGACATTCACGTACGAGGGTCAATATCTTTGGTGCCTGGTAGTGCAATATACACGTTATGCAATAACAATTTATGAGTTCAACCAGGCCATTGATTATAACCTGCCAAGTTCAATCATGCTTTTATCTGATGATTTTTTTACTTTGGAAATCTTCCAAAGATGAAATAAAACCGGCACTCAGATTTAAATGAACAACTTCAAGTGCCGACAAGATAATGTCGCCCCATGTATTTGTTTTTATGTCTCTTTTACTTTCAAGTCCCGATAGCCGCTGTTTACTCAGCCATTAAGCATATCGACTTGATATCTTGTTGACGCCATTATGGTATCAATGCAAACATGACTCATACTTTGAAGTTGGTGTAATTGCGATATGTGAAGATGTCAATGTTCGTTAATACAATCACTATTTTGGAAAACAAATTTAGTTTAAAATTAAGGTGAAATAATGGAATCATAGTGACGTTTAAAGGAGAAATCTAGCTGACATCACATTAGTTTTGTAAGAGAAAACAAGCACAGGCAAATGAATGCTTCAGAGAAATCTGAAGGAGAATTGGAAAGTTATACAGTATTAATATCCTTACAAAAATTATCTTTTGTGAGCAACTCGCTAATCATTTTTCAAATTCTTATTGGTCTTACACAAGAATGACAGAGACCAAAAATTTAGGGGAGGTTGTGGGAGGGGGTCATTTCCTTTCCACATATTTATTCTTTCTCTTTGGAGAAATTCAGGTTTCATAAGAAGGATGCTTACAGTGTTTGTAGGCAACAAGAATTGTTGTTGTTTTCCTCTTTTTAAAATTATTATTATTATTTGGCAGGTGGACCACTACACCGGGGTTACCCCCTAGTCTTAAACGAATAGTGCAGTGGGTTCTTAACATGCAAAGGTGGTGACTCTCCTCTACATGGGGCCTCCATTTAATGTCTTATTGGAGGGACGGAGTGTTTTCCACTGTAACATAACATGCATCTATGAAACAGGTGCACGTTAACGTACAACGCTGGCTTCAGTCAACCGCCTTGGTTGGATTTGACCTACGATCTTTGGTTGGACAGGCAGACGCTTAACCGACTGAGCCAACTCGCCTCCTCGTTTGTATATGGACTTGCTGACACAAATTATTGGGGCTGAAAGCAGGGGATATTTCCAGAGATGCCAACCCTCCCGATTTTATCGGGAGGCTCCCGATAATTCACCCCAACTCCCGACCTTACGATCACCATCCTTATCCTCCCGATTTATTAAAAAAAAAAAAAAAAAAAAGAATGATTTTTTTTTTTTTTTTTTTTTTTTTTTTTTTATTTTTTTTTATTATGATTTTTTTTGGAGGGCGCTTATCAGTATATATATCTGTGAATTGAAAGAGAAATATCATCTGCTAACTTAAGCATGTAATAATTCCACTATGTTAAAAGACAAATTAAGAGTAGCGAAAGATTGTTTCAGCATATGGATCGCCGTAACCAATGCGTGGATATTGCCACAGAATCCAAATGGCGGAAAATCAGCAAAATAAGACCAGGAAATGGTCTCGGAAGTATAAGACCGAATACAGTATCAAGTACCTGTGTAATCGGAAGTCTGAAAGTAATTCATCATGCATTTTGTACAATTTTTATGTTATTTAAAAAAAAAGGGGGAATTATTTAACTAAATACACATGTAAAATGCTCCAAAATAAGGCTCAGATTGCACCAGAGAGCATCTAGAACCCCAGAGCTTCCAGGGCCCTAAGGCGGGCCCTGGACCCCGGCCGCATGTGTCGGGCGCTACGCGCTCGAGATGTGCGCTACGCGCACATTAATTGGTGTCGATTACAAATCCTCCCTATTTCTGATTTCCAAAAGTTGGCATCTCTGTATTTCCTAACATCGTATTGAAATAAATGAAATAAACAAACGAACTTCGAAAGGATACTGAACTGATAAAAAATGTAAACTAGATAGATTCACCTTGATTTAATGACTTATTGTTCAGCATCGAATTCAGCGCAGGTCTTTGTTATCATTCAACTTCTCGGATGACTGTTTAGACTTCAAACGCATCCAGGCCTGCCCTAGAAAATAAACGTAGTGTTCATAAATTTCATAATGTACATAAAAACATGTGACCCAAGATGAGTCATTGCCCGGGTGCGTTGTTTGTTTTTTCTCTGTTTGCTGTTGTGCTTATTAAGTTTGCATAAGACAAAACAATCATTCATATTTTTTTTAATTTGTAGCAGCATCGACCCACTTCAAGAATCACTTGAAACTTAACCAGAAGGAACATAAAATCAAACAGATCAGCAAATATTAACGACTCACGCTTCATCTTTGGTGTATTCTGCTCTCTTAAAGCTGACACATAAAATGCAGTAAACTTCTTTTTATGATCCATTATTAAATACATGTAGAAAATTAAACAACAAGCATGAGTGAATCACATGACACTTTTGTCACTTCATTATTACTACCTGGATTTTGCTCTTGCTTCCGTATTTTTATTTTAATTGTTAGGTATTGATTTCTACTCCTGTGTTGAGAATGGCAAATGTACATGTAGATTAATGCCCTGCCGTAAGAAAGAAGTGATGTTCCAAGACTTGAGCCCATGTGCTTGGAATCTCTAGTTAAGCGTTTTAAGTTCAGCGGTTTAATCACTTGACTGCTACACCACTAAAGCCATTAAAACTGCACACAAGGAGGCGCAATAGCTCAGTCGGTAGTCAGTGGTCTCGTAATCCGGTAACCCGGGTTCAAAACCAAGTCGATGCGCTAGTGCCCTTTGGTAAGGCATTAATCCTCATTACCAGGTCCCTCGGAGAGGACCTTAAGCCGTCGGTCTTCTGGTTGCTTACTAACAAGCATTTATTGCTTTCTTAGCTGTTAGATGTAAAATAACCACCACTATCAAGTTACATATCATCAGTCCAGCAGAGCTGCCAACTAGTATGGATTTCCCGTAATTGGTACGGAAATTAACGACCATTACGGAATGTTGTTTGAAATTACGGATTTTTTTTTTTTTTTTTTTTTTTTTTTTTTTTTTTTTTTTTATATATTCTTTTTTCCCCCCATTTTTCCTAGAAGACTGTGTTGTGATGATATGAAACTCATTATTTAACAACTTTTTGTGAGTAAAATCACCAAAAATTTCTGATAATCATGTGTCTGTGCAATGTTGGCGTGCCGTTTTTATTAGAGTCATAGCGCCGCATAGGAAATTACTGATTTATACCCAAAATTACTGATTTTGAGCCTTGTGATTACTGATTTTCTGTTCTGGAGGTTGGCAGCTCTGGTCCAGAGCCAGAAAGGCGTTAAGTACATGGAGCTGATATAACGCCCTTCTGGCTCCAAATAGACGATATGTACATGTAGGCCTACAACAGTCTGCAGTACAATTTCATGCCATCACTAACCTATCAATGTATTTGGCAGATGCTTGTGGAAATGTTTTACTCCCTAGAATCGTTCAAACAAATGAAAAATAGTTATCGTGACTACGGTACAGTGGAACCTTATTATAAAGCAAGGTATCTGTTATAACAAGGTAATTTTTCTGGTCCCAGCTCTTTATATTCTTAAATTTTGATATAACAAGATTCCTGATATATCAAAGTCATTTCCACGGTTCCCAAGGACCTTGTTGTAACAAGTTTCCACTGTTATTTGTCCCAATAGGTTACAAGCTGTTCATGTACAGTACATGCGCCAACGATACGCCCATAATGTGTACATAACATACATTGCATTTCATAAAATGATTACGGGTACATGATGATGTTGTAAAATGATTGTTTAAACGCTCTTTTGGCAGTTATCCAAGGATCACCTCCTGAAATGCCCTAAATCTGACATTTATTTTATTTATTAAAATGTGACCCCATTCTGTAAGCGGTGTGAATTTATGTGTCATCATATGCAGGGAATCAAATGAAGTTATACTAGCCAGGATTAATAATGATAGTGAGTTCTTGTACAGGGCTCATTTTTGTCAGATTTGACACTCCAGGCACTCCACAATTATTACTCCGGCTTTAGCATGGCTGCCATTGTGGCACTCTAGCATTTCAAGGAAGTATTTCCTGCCAGGTACCCATTTACCACACCTGAGTGGAGTGTGGCAAAAGTAGATCAATGTCTTGCCAGAGGAAATTGGCGCCGCAGCAGGACTCAAAACCAAGAACCATGTGATCCACAGTCCGGGGTTTATCCAATAGACCATGAAATGCCCACATTAAAGGCAGAATACATTTCTCTGCCATCTCAATACAAATTTGTTGAACTGAGATAAATTCTGGATTATAAGTAATGTAAGACTTAACTCTTTTCCAAGTATATCTGCTCTTGCTATGGAGAGAGATAGTACATGTACAGTATAGGGATACATTCTTCCACCCTTTTACACTCGATCCTCATCCTTCTTTTAACTCTTCGTCATTCTTTGCTTTTAGCTTTTTTTGGGGCTAATTCCCATCCCTCCTCCTCTAATTTCACCTACACTCTATCTCTTCCCCTCTCCCCTCCTCTCTTTCCCTCTCTCCCTCTCTCCACTCTCTCCCCTTCTCTCCCCCTCTCCCCCTCTCTCCCCCTCTCTCCCCCTCTCTCTCCCCCTCTCCCCAGCGGGAAGCCTTTGTAATCGATTAGCGGCAACATTGATTCTCCAAAATGTTGAAACAATGATTGCGGCCTCTTCAGTAGTAATCTGACATTTGCTACGGTGACATTGACCCAAAACTTCTAATACTTCATTAAGTGTACATAGCATTTATGGCGTCGATTAGATTGGGGTCTATTCCAATCATTACAAAATGACATTTGCAGAGAATTTTAAGTTTGAAAAAAGAATAATATATACACTTTGATAAAGATTACACATTAATGATTTAATATATAAACCAATATGGTACTGTGACTGTCATTACATGTTGAGTTTCCTATTAACAATGCATCAAATTCGTGAAACATTGTAGTTTGAATAGCTTTGTTTATAAAATACAGAATTACTATAAAAATTTGTACATTCTGTAACAAACTATTTTAATCATTAATACTACTGAAGGTGTCCAAAACCCTCCCTCAATATTTGAATGTGCAAGAATCTCTCTTATTTTCAGGAAAAATTTAAGGAGCTAAAATCTTTGATTTGGTTGAATCACACTACTAGAGCGCCGCAGTGGCTGCCTTGCTATAGAAGCCAGGGTAATAATCGGGGCAGCGCCAGGAGCGTCACAACGTGTGGACATGTGCGCTATATAAGAAGCCACCATTATTAATATTATTATTACTACTCTTTATTTTTATTGACCAACATTCTACCCATTATCAGTCTGGGTTCAGAGTATTTATTATGTCTGATGGAAGTAGATAGTCAGAGACCGAATTCAATACCTTTCCTGTAAATAGACAAATTATACATGTGCAGAGCAAGGAATTTCAAGGAAAAACGATAAATAAATGAATACTTTAATTTGGCCTCCAGACGATCAGCGAAGATAGACTAAACATTGTTGTTTATTGTAAGATTTGATTGTTTATCTTGTCTTAAAGATACTTTTCTCTTCTTATCATCTTCTTTCTTTGTTATTTTGCAATTGTATGTTTTCTTTCCCATAATTTTGCTTGTTATTTGATTGAGATAGATGTTCAGCAATATACAGTGATACGTGTGGTCCATGTTGACCCAGGTTGTTGGCTGTAGTTTTAGATTTGGTGAAAAGAAATTCCTCTTTCATATTGTATCGATAATGTCCATTAACATAAGTCTTTAAAATGCATTTAGAGCTCCTATCAGGGATTTGCCCTTTAAACCTCAGCTGATTTTTTTGTCAGTAGTATAAAAAGACATTACATAGTATGTTTTAACAGAATAGCCAACCGATTGAAGAAGACAACACAAAAACAAATATTTTTGAATTATTTCTCTCCCATGTGTGAATTAAACTTTTTTAAATTCATTTAAATGGTTTTAAGCTGGCACACACAAAATGCATTTTAATAATTAAATTCTGTATTGAAATGGAATTTAAATTGCAATAGTAGGTGAACATAATAGATTTACCAATAATCATGATAGTTTTACTACTGTAAAAATTAATGAACTACACTGTAAATAGTATCATCAGGGTGAAAAGGAAGGAATGGCCTGCCATAGTTCAAGTCCAACTTACTGTATAAAGTCTTTGTGAAACACCCCCCTGACCTGTCTAATCTTAACCTCTGTGAAGACACCAGTATGATGCCATGTCCAAAGTTTGCCTGACCTTGCGACATCTTCAATTAGGAGCCGATAGACACGTGTCGATAACGGTTTTAATGATGTTTCTCAACAGTTTATCTTCATTTTCAAGTCCAATTGGCAAGATAGTGGAGAAGGCTATCTGTGTAAATCTATATACAAATGTCCTTAACCATGAACGTTGATTGTTGGTTGTAATAAGTGCTGTTCGAGCCATTCTGCTATCATTTTTTTTTAAACTACAAAGTTTTGTTTATTTGTCTATGATCTTTTACTGATCAAGCTTGTAATTAATTGCTGATGATTTGCTGAAATGATCAAGAACAGTACTTGAACTACCGATGGCCCTTCGGTAATGATCACAACTCATTAAAGGGATACGGTAACTTTGTCTTAG
The DNA here is from genome assembly GCA_035222895.1 of Strongylocentrotus droebachiensis. NCBI lineage: Eukaryota > Metazoa > Echinodermata > Echinoidea > Camarodonta > Strongylocentrotidae > Strongylocentrotus > Strongylocentrotus droebachiensis. Next base: position 46,824 of record JAVYIG010011050.1, read on the forward strand.
ATCCTTTAGAAATAATCCTTGATTTAGCTCATGCTGTAATGATATTTATAAACCTTTAGGTCAGTCAGGAACTCCATGACTTTTACAAGCCGATCGCCTGTCTGATTATCAAGATATTAATGATTGGAATTACAAATTTTGAAAACCATTCGCTGAACGGTTTTCATAACACTACAGTCTATTGGAGAAAACGAGTATGGTAAAACCGGTAACTCAAAGATTTTTACTTTTTTGAAGCACTTCTTGATCATTTTGAAGCGCAATTTTTTTAGGGCTTCAATATTACACCATATCACAGACACTGGTAACATGTAGGACCATGTATCTCAGATTTAAAATTCTTAAACAATCACTTTAAGTAATAAAAAATCATGCTAAAAAAACATGTTTTCGTCAGGTGGGCAACACATGATTAATTCTGATTAATTATAGGGAGAACAAATATATGGCATTAAAATTTCAAAAATAACAGGCTAAGAAAGTATAGGGTCAAAATTAGCCATGGAGCTTTTTTTATTTCAGTGAAAGAAAGAAATCAAAAAACATAAACATTAACAAATTATGAAGAATTTATGTGTCAATGTATTTTGGGAGTTGTAACTACTATTTGTCCATTTTGGCCTTTTAACAGCCATGTGGAACTTGCTCAGTTCAGGGTATGCAGAAATAAATGTTTATGTTTGTTTATTCATTAAAATGGAATAAAATTCCATGCCCATTTGACCCTATATTATCTTAGCCTGTCGTTCTTGAAAAAAATAATGCCATATCTCTTTCTTTCCATAATTAATCAGAATTAATCATGTGTCTCCCGCCTGATGAAAACACGGTTTTTGAGCATGATTTTTGATTACTTAACGAGCTTAATGATCGTTACCGGAGTTCAAGTACTCTTCTTGATCATTTTCGGAGAGGTCAGCCAAACAGGTCAAGTTGGTTTACATCAAATGTTGATTTTATTGAAGGGTCTGTTGACACCCTGTGCTGTGTACCCAGTTCACGTAATTGGGTCGGTGCTTAGGTAATCTCGTAGATGGGATATATCGATGCAAGAAACGGTTAAAATTATAATAATGCCTTGTTTTTTATAGATGTACATGCAGGCTGACTTGATGATGATGATAGTTCTTTTTGTTTTGCCCCTTTGAGCTTACAAAGGTGACATTTTATTAACTTGGCTTTTACATGTAGCTCTGGCAGCCGTTATCAGGAATACATTCTACCCAGTACCCGCTTTTTTGTGCTTGCACCTTTTTAGAAAATGCATAGAATTGCCATGTTGTCCGTGATTGATTATAATCATTCTGTCCTCTCTTTTTGTTTCCTGATGTTTCCAGAACCAATATGATATCGGGGTGGTCTCCGCGTTATAGAATAGAGACTTCAGACTAGAATAAAATCTTCTTTTTCTATTTAGATTATTATATGCTAAAAATTGCTTGACATTCCAGATACTACAAAAAAACTGAATTCCCAAATTGAATGTTAACTTTGGATTGTTTTGTTGTTTTGTTTTTACAGAGCAAAGAAGAAATGATCAACATGAGGTTACGAGAGGCAGAATCCAATGCAGAGCTGATCGAACTGAGACAGCGGGTTTCGGGCCTGGATATTACGGTATGTCATTGCACATGAATTTTTTCAATCATTTACTTGTAGCTCACCCAAAATTGTTGCGGAGAAGGAGAAGGAGGAGGAGAAGATGATGAAGGAGGGGAAGGTGGAAAAAGAAGAGGGTAGAGAGAATATATTTGGAAGAAAAAGGGGAAAGAAGAAGAGGAATGAATAGGATGAAATGAAAGGGATGAGCAGAAGAAGAGCAAAAGGAGAATGAAGCTGGGATGAAGAGAATAGGGAGGGGAAGGATATGCAAGGAAGAGGAGGGAGGAAGGAGGTAAGATGAGGAGGGGAGGAAGAAGAAGACAAGGAGGTGAGTGTTGAGGAGATGAATGGGAAGGGAGAAGAAAGAGGAAGAAAGAGGAAGAAGGAAAAAGAGGGGAAGAAGAAGAACAAAAGCAAGAACAATAAGAACAACAAGAACAACGAGGAGAAGGATAAGGAGGACGACGGTGACAAAGATACAAAGAAAAAAGGAGTTTTAAAAAAAGTATAAAGAGAAAAAGAAAGTACAAAACAAAAGAAGAGAAGATGAAAAGGAAAACAGAGAAGAAAAGTGGAGAAGGTGAATATCAAGGAGAATATCAAGGAGAAAAGTATTTTAGACAAGAGTGGAGGGGGATATCTTTGCTGAATGAAAGTAGACATTAATCTCTTTATGATGCTTCCTTTTCTTTACAGAATTCAGAGCTAATAACCAAGAACTCTTTGATCCAAGCTGAGAGTAACCACAGGGTAGAGGAACTCAAAGACAGGATCATGGAACTAAAGAGAGAGGTAAGTCTTATATCATAAGTCCCTCTTTTGGGTTCTATGTTTAATATTGCTGTTGTATGACAGGAGGGTTTATTGGTGTCAGTTTGCCTATTGCTTTGATAAGGTTGGTGTTGTATTGATGCTCTTGCATATACATGTCAAGGTATACCACTGTATGTTTCATTGGTCGTCTCATGGCGAAAAATATACTTTTATGAGTTGAGTGATTGTAAAATTTGTCATTACCTATGCAGAGCTACCAAGTGTCACGCATTAGGCGTGACGTCACGCATTTCGAGGGTCTGGAAAAGCTCTCACGCACAAAGTGCGCGTTGGATTTAGAAAAAACGGTATACCATATACGTGTGTTATACCCTCGCTCGCACGCTCGCGCGCTGAAACATGCAAATGTCACGCATTGCTGATCTTTGAACTTGGCGTCTCTGCCTATGTGAGGGATGTGGGCTTTGTGAATCTGAATTTCTATCAATTGTTGGTCCTGTATCAAAATTATCTTAACAGCTTAAAGCTAATCTTGAGCTCTGGCATGGGCATTGTATGTCGAGAGAACATGGCTATAATTCATTCTGGATTGTTTATCCTATAGAAGATTGATTGTTCGAACCAGTGAAATAAAAAACAAATGCACCAAAACTAGTTGGGAATCATCTTTGATAAAAACCACAACTCCCATTTGCACATAGTGACCTGTGCTAAGCACACAGTGTCAGCCTACTTACCTTGATTTCCTTATCTTTCCATGCTCATTACTCAGCCCCTATACATTTTCTACCGAAATCATTTGGCACATGTCACTTATTGTAATCTTGAACAATTAGTGTATTAAGTTTCGTTGGATTCTGTTAGTATTTATTTTCTATATTTACCAGGACTCAAGCTTACCTCTTACTCTTATGTCAACCTCTGAACCTGGTTTCATTATTTGGAAGCTACTGTTTCAAAAATGTTTTTCACACACCTCTGAAATTTCAGATTTCTGATCTCTAACTTTCAAACACAAAGCTCCTGTCATTGTAAGCTTATATAAACAATAGCCCTGTATGTTTTGTTTATAATGCTAAATCCATATATCTTTTGTTTTGTTTGTGTGATTTTCTCTTGTTTAGTAAGATGCATTTGTTCATGCTTGAACATTTACATTTAAGGTGGTGTCTGTTATATGTGAAAAGAAAATGATTGAATATCAAGTGACGCATACAGCATGTCTTTCTCTTAAAGCCCCACTGCACTACTTATAGCTACTTGTGCCGTCTATAGCAAACAATGTCTAATCCGTGCTTGTTAGTCTCCCATGATCCTCTATTCTTATGTTAATGTCTTATGTTATGGCAAGGTCACTGCCAGGTGGTTATCTCATCTAATCAGCTCTCAATTAACATAAGAAAAGGGGGATCATGGGGGACCAACGGGTAACGCTTAGGCATTGTTCGCTATATAGAGGGCGCAAGTAGCTATAAGTAGTGCAGTCACGCTTTAACGATTAGGTGCATTGTTACAACATTTCTGTGGGGAAATTGGAAATTCAAAAAGATCATTAGGGGTAGTAAATAGGAACAAAATGGAGCAGGGAGCAGTGTTGCTCTTGGAAGCCTGTACAAGCTCTTCAAAACTTCAATAGAAATCTGGTTCAAAGAAATTTTCAATGCATTCTATTTAATCTTTCTAAATATCAGATCGACTCTCTTTTATTCTTTTAAACAAAAAATGCATAATCATAAAAGAGGAGAAATGTAAAGTTTTAGTCAAGCAAATCCAAAGAATCTGATAAAAATGGACAACAATTTGTTTAAAGGGATCTGGGGGGTGTCTCTTAGCCCTAAAATTGATCTAAAATCGATTTTATCAATTTGAAGGGCCTAAAATCAAAATCGATTTTAGTTGATGAACCCCCCCCCCCCCCCCCTCCCCTGTTAACTTTGTCTTAGATCCTTTAAACAAATCCTTAATTTCGCTCATGCTGCAATGATAATTATAAACCTTTAGGTCAGTCAGGAACCCCATGACTTTTACAAGCCGATCACCTGTCTGATTATCAAGATATGATTGAAAATCAAAATTAAATTTTGCGTTTGCCAAACGGTTTTCATAAGACTACAGTCTATTGGGGAAAACGAGTATGGTAAAACCGGTCACTCAAAGGTTTTTACTTTTTTGAGGCACTTCTTGATCATTTGGATTTTTTTAGGGCTTCAATATATATCGCCTTATCACAGACACTGATAACACGTAGGGCTGTGCATCTCAGATTTAACATTGTTAAACGATCCCTTTAAGCTGAATATTGGCCTCTCGCTTTATCCTACTCACCTATGATCAAAAGTAGGCTTGAGTCGGTACGGTCGATCACACCGGGACCAGACCGTTGCCGTCGGGTCCCGGTTTCGTTTTTTGAGAACCGACGCTCCGAAAAAAATAAAGAAATATGTAAGAAATTGCAGTTTTGCACACCACTAAAATCAATCCACCTTAAAACTTAAGTATTTAATTGTTACCAATCACATTCTAGCTCATCCTGAATCAATCCGAACTGCTGATATAAATTGCAAAGCAGTTCGCCCAATGGGGTTGTTGTTGCCAGCTGCTAGCCAGCTACTGTACTGGCCAGGTCTCTCGGCAGGATTAATAAATCAGGTTGAAAGAAACATTAATGTTTGAATAATAAAACGGCTTTCTAAAAAGTACTTCTTTACAACATACCGATCGAATAATTTTTAAAAGACGAAATAGATATTTTTTCTTTGATTTTGAACACCGCATGCTTCTTTTAAAAGCTGAAAATTACTTGAATCACAAGAAGTTTCGATACGGATAGCTGTTGCAAGGCAAGTTCAGACTAGTCTCGGAAAAATGCGCAGTGCTCTTCGTCGTTAGCTGTAATGCGTGCCAGAACGAACCCAAACAAAGACGTGATCGTAACGAGAAAAAATCATTAAAAACTACGAGAGCACAATTGGAAAGACAACTACAAAATTATCGTACGCAGATACATAACTTGGAGGAAGAATACAATACTTGTCCAAGAAAAGCCACAGAAATAGTGATATTTAAGGAGTTACTATAGGTACACCCAAAATAGTGAATGGGCCTGCTGCTCCGAATTACACGTGTGTAAATTGAACACGAGGCTAGATCGAAAACAAATACCGCCCTCTACGATAAAAAGCAGTATAACAAAGGATTCGAGTATTGCAGCAGGCCCCTTGCGATAAAAATGTACCCAGTTACTCCTCGATTATCACAATTTCTGTGGCTTTTCTTGGACAACTATTGTATTCTTCCTCCAAGTTATGTATCTGCGTACGATAATTTTGAGTAGTTGTCTTTCCAATTGTGCTCTCGTAGTTTTTAATGATTTTTTTCTCGTTACGATCACGTCTTTGTTTGGGTTCGTTCTGGCACGCATTACAGCTAACGATGAGGAGCACTGCGCATTTTCCCGAGACTAGTCTGAATTTGCCCTGCAACAGCTATCCGTATCGAAATTTCTTGTGATTACCATGTAATTTTCAGCTTTTAAAAAAAAGCATGCGATGTTTAAAATAAGAGATAAATATTTATTTGTCTTTAACAAATTATTTAATCGGTATGTTGTAAAGAAGATTTTTTTAGAAAGCCGTTTTATAATTCTAACATTCATTTTTTTTTTACCCGATTTATTCAACCTGCATGAATCAAAATGGCGGCTCGAATGTTGTCTTTATATTTTTGCTCGAGTTTTTTTTACTTTGAGAGGCACGATAATGGCACTAAATATCGCCAATCATGGATGAAAATAATGTCAAATGGAAGAATATACCAATCTGTGCCGAGGTATGCATGTGTTGATTTATTTGACTGATAAAAAAGGTCACTTTTAAGGGACATACTGATGATATGCGCTTTTTATAGAGGCAAGTGACAATTCGTGCGAGCTGATTTCGGGACACCGGGTCCCGATCGGTGCAAGGCCGTCGGGACCCGGTTTATGAAAAACCCGACATGACTCAGGCCTAATCAAAAGGTTCAGAAAGCAAAATTTACAAAGTTCTGTTGAAAGCCAGAAGGATGTTCAGTCTGCAAAAAGTATAGAAATTAATACCCTTCTGTGTCTAAACGAACATAATATTTAGTACTCCATCCTGGGAATTTCCAGTACTGTCAGTTATTAGTTATGTTATTCAACATCATTGTATTCATATACCATCATGGTCAACGACTTTGGGAAGTTGTCAACCCAGTTCTTGGTACTTGGTACCTTGCCAACTCTCTGGCGCACAGGAGCTACCACCGGAGTCAGCTGTGTTTGGTGTAAGGGGGTCAGCTATCACCCCATGCCGAAGACCTCTTTGCCACTCCCACAGGAGTGTTAAATTGATTCCTAGTAAGACCTCATAGGGGTTTGCTAGGAACACAATTCCATCAGGAACAATGGCTTACCCAGCTTCAAGAAATAGCTTGATGTGTAATACTACTACCTCGTACGGAAGAAGAAGGAACAATGGATCTTTCTTTTAAAGGTAGAATTTAAAGTCAGATTTGTCTGTCAGATTTGACACTCCTGGAGCTCCGCAATTATTACTCTGGTCTCAGCATATGGCTGTTATTATGGTGCTCTAGTATTTAAAGAGAAGGTTGAGTTCTGGGAAGAGGTGAAAAATAATTTGTGAGCATTACTCATTCTTATTATGCATGTGTGGAAGAACATCAGTTAAGACATGTTCCCTGAAAAGCATGGCTCTTCAAATGCCTTCATATTCTAAATATGCATGTAACATCGTAAAAATCGGGGGGGCCGGCTTTTTACGCCACGTGTTCGTGTAGTCCCATATACATCTTTCTGTGCAAGTGTTTGTAACTTTACCAAGACTTGGCCACATTTCTTATCATTTTGATGATTCCAGAACCTTGCAATACACACAAATTCTTATATGCTAGATGATCAACCTTTTCTGGTCGGTTCCACACCGTTTCTTTCACAATGCAATCGCATGACCAGAACTCAACTTCATCTTTAAAGGAATTAATTCCTGCCAGGTACCCATTTACCTCACTTGGGTCGAGTGTGACCTCTTGCCAAAGGTCGTTAATGCCATGGCGGACCTGAACAGCAAACCATATGATCCACAGTCCGGTGAGGTATCGACTAGACCACAACACCTCTACAAGATCAAGATAACAAGTACACACAATGCATTGTGAAATATTTCTCTTAAAAATCAAATTTTTAGGTAATTGGGGGATTTTCCTCCCAAAGTGTTACGAAGTTGATTACAAAAAAAAGGGAAATTTTCCTTTTATCTCAGTCCACAATAATTTCCTTTCCCTTATTGTTTCAATCCGGTTTTTCAAGCAGTAAGTGGCAAATTTAAATGCACAATCCAGCTTTCACATTTTACTAAAAAACCTAGATTATACATTCAAAAGTCATATGCCTTTAGCAAAAGTAATGGCGGACATCAAGGAATCTCAAGTCTTATACCTAACATTCCATGATTACTAGACCATATGATCAAGCAAACTAATTTAATTGCAGATACATATCCATAGAAATTGTGTTAGAATTTGCAATATAATTCTACAGTAATGTAATGGGACAATTTCTTCTATATAGATATATCATTGTATTATAGGCCTTCAAACATGTTACACATCTCTCAGTGGAGGGGGGGGGGGTGTAAGGGATTCTTGTTTTCTCTGAAAATAACCTCACCTGAAGAGAGAACTCTTACAGGGGAGGTCCTCCCTGATATCAAGTTGGTTTAATAGAAGCAGAAAAATGAGCAGAATGGGTCAGTGAAAGTTTCAGCAAAATCTGATTATAAAATATGAAATTTATGAATTTTTGAAGTTGTGATCAATCAAATATAATTTGGCAACATTGTCCTCTCCAATTTGCCTTGCATATAAACTTCCATAAACTTTCATTTTCTTTGTTATTGGTGACATAATGGATTTTTTTCCATACAGGGGTTGTATAGAAATTGCTTCTATCAAAACCAAGTTAAAGATAAAGACCAGCTCTGGTCATGCCATTGTATTGTGAAAGAAACGTTGTGGAATCGATCAGAAAAGGTTGATCATCTAGCATACACCTGTACATGACTGCAAGGTTCTGGAATCATCAAAATGATAAGAAATTTGGCCCAATCTTGGTAAAGTTACAAGCACTGTACACAGAAAGATGTATATGGGACTATGCGACACGTGCGTGACATGTGCGCAATATCTATCAGGTCCAAATAGATATAATTTTTTTTTTTTTTTTTTAAATAAAATCATCTTTATTCAATATTACTTTCAACTTTACAAAACATAACAAAACATATATGAATATACATACAACATATAACCAATAGAATCAACAACAAGAATATAGCAGATTATACAAAATGTTTTTTTTTTTAAAGCAACACAATGTTTTTCCACCTATTATCAAATGATATAATAATTTACCAAATACAAACTGTATATCAATTAGTAGGCGGTTTTCCAGTAAACTTTGTATCATCATGTATTAGTCAAAACATATTCTTTCACATGATTGTTAATAAGAGCTTCCATTTCATTTTTTTGTTGAGAGGGGGACATTTCCAAAACTGGTCTTTACCTTTAATATCAGGGTGGACTTTCCCTTTAACCACCTTATGGCCTCAGAGTTATGGTACAATTATCATTTTCCATTTTATTTGTTTTGGTACTTACGGGTAAGTAAGTTTAATGTATTGTTTTGGTGATGGAATTGTAGTAGTTCTTGTACTGTAAGCCTGCAAAAGGGATACCCCACCTTTGATGTGGGGGGGGGGGGAGTGAGGGAAAGGCAGGCCCCAGTTTCTCTGAAAAACACCACCTGGGGAGAAAACACTTAACCAAATATGACCTCAAAAGGTTCTGTTAAAAATATTTGTATTTTCTTTGAGGTGAGCTAATGACTGTTTAGGAGATTATATCAGATAAATGGATGTATTTTCATTTGTGAAGTTACATAGATTTACAAAAGGGATTAAGGGGAGAGCAGGGCCGGGAGACTCATTTTCTCTGAAAATGATGTCACTTGGAGAGAGAACCCTTAAACAGTTTATGACCTCCAAAAGTTTCTGTTCAAAATATTTGTATTTACTTTAAGGTGAGTACTAGGCTAATGACTTGTTGAGGTGATGGGGTCGTGTCGTCATAGAGTGCAAAGATCACTTGCTTGTTTTCTTCCATGCAGTGTTGCCAATTTTAGTAGGAGGGAGGGTACTGTTGAGATGTTTACGTCCAAGCACAAACAGAGTCACTAATTCAATTTGGTGAGGTTAGGAATGAAGGAGGATATAAGGTCATAGGCTTGTTGATTCTTAGTCAAGGATGATGACAAAGAAAAGTTTGTTTATTTCATCATAAGTAGAGTTAAACCATGGACATACAGGCTACTACAAGAGGTGGTTGATTGCCAATAATCACTATAAAGAGCCAGGGGGGGGGGGGGGGGGGGGGGAGGGGGTATTCAGATTTGGTTTGGACGGAGGTGTGCCGCTCAAGCCTATTAACCCCTACCCATTTTCAAGGGTCATTTAGGGGGATTTTTTCACAATTTTGGACATATTGAGAAAAAAACAGACCCATCCTTACAAATGGGACCCATGTTTAGGGTCTTTTTGTGAAAAAGCGACCCATTAGAGCGGCACATCTCGGTATGTATAAATATGTGAGTACCCCTCCCCCTCTCCGGGATAAAGAGGTTCTGTATTTGTGTCCCTTCCTCTCAAGGAGGCTCAGTGGCTCAGTGGTAGAGCTGTGGTCTCGTAACCGGGAGGTCCCAGGTTCAAAGCCGAGTCGATGTGCCAGTGCCCTTTGGTAAGGCATTAATCCTCATTACCAAGTATCTCAGAGAGGACTTAAAGCCTCTGTCCCCTGGTTGCTAGCTGACAAGCCTACACATGCTTTCGTTAATAGCAGTCTGGTAAAAAAAAAAAAAAAAAAAAAAAAAATTGACAACTCATACTGATGAAATTGAGAAAAACAACAGGATCTCATATTTTTGGAGAGCCAGATTTTTCTCTCTTTTTTAATAAAAAGAACCTTTTTATCTGATGAGCTAATTTGAAAAGAATCGTTGGGGTTTCCCTAAATGTGTAATTCTCATCAAAGTTGATAGTTCACCTGCACTTTTGATTTGATTCTTGGAAGTGCTGTGATTGTGGTTTTCGATATGGTATTGTTCAGGTTAAACTGAAGACCTTGCTGGGTTTCCAGGGGAAGTCAAATGACTTCATTTGTAAGAGAATATCATGTTTCGAGTGATTGTTTTCCTTCTGTTTGGGTCTGGTTAGGAAGGCATTGTTTTTAATTGAATTCAGTCGGAAACCCAGGGCACTTACTTTGCACAGTCCTTGACTGTGGGCTACACAACTGACAAAAAATGTGTAATACGAATTGGCAGAATCATAAATTCCATGAAGAATAACATTGTTGAAGTAGTGTTTTAAGAGAATGCAAACCACTTTGATGTATGCTCCTTATACCATAATTGGATTTTAATGAACCCAAAGTTTGTCTAAGGCTTGTCTGACATTGAAGCAACACCTAGTGCTTGCAAGTTGGATTTTAGATGATTGTTGACGGGGAGTTTGGAGAAGAAACATCTTTAAAATTAGTCATTATAGAAGGAAGGGTTCTCTCTATTAATCTTGCTTCTTTTTGTTTCACCCCCCTTCTCTTTCCCCCTCTCTCTCTCTCTCTCTCTCTTTATAACTATATTATTCATGTAGTTTCGTATACTGTGAAGGTGGTAAAAAAACCTCACATGTTGTTTCCTGTCTGATTGTGTAAAGAGAAAAAACAAAATCATCATGTATCTGGTAAGTTCACGAATGTGAGGTTGTGTTCCTCACCTTTCACCTTTGACCCATCGAACGATCTCAACACTCAAAATAGAACAATAGGAAACATACTACATGATCACATGATAATTGAAAAGCAGCTGATGGAAGTTTGCATGTTTTCCACATTTGTTCATGGTTTTAAAGGAGAAGTCCCACCAGGGAGGTGTTTCACAAAGATCCTAAGTTGAACTTATCTCTAAGTTGGACTTAAAAAATATGGAAAGCCATTAGCATCCTTGAAAACATTTTGTAAAAGTTACTTTAAAAGACATAAAATGTTGATTCAAATCATTCATATTTTCTATCATCAAGGGAGATTCTATGTTCTTGATGTGGGAATTTATAAAAAAAGTATAAAATACTTGAATTTCTGCTTTTGAATATATTTCATTTTAAGGCTCCAATGGCTGTCCATAATTTTTAAGTCCCACTTAGTGTTAAGTTCTACTTAGGATCTTTGTGAAACACCCCCCCTGATCCCCAATGATTGTAAATGAAAGTAGATCAAACAAAATTAAATTAGGATATTATTTTTACAGGAAATTTACTGAATAATATTGAAAAGTTTTGGGCTTTTAAATCATGAATGTATGATGTAATGATACAAATTAGCAACTCTGCAGTCTGCATGGATGTATCAATTATTTAATATCTTCTTTTTCTCCCTTTTTTTTTTGTTACACAAAATTTTATGAATTTCCATCCTACATAAAAAATCTTTCTCATCTCACCCTGGTTTATAAGTCACCTAATGATTTGCAAGATAGCTTTGATGGTTCAGTTTAACTGTTTATCCCTTTAAATGTTGCTCACCCCTTCTGGATGTCGTTGACCTTAGAAGCTAACCCCAACATCCCCAAACATGCACTGTAGTGTTTAATTTAAACAATGGAAGGGCCATCAACTTGGAAACTCCCCCTCTCTCCCTGCCCCCCCCACCCCCCTCTCTCTCTCTCTCTCTCTCTCTTGCGCTCTCTAACCTCCTCTTTCCTCCCTCCCTTATCTCTTCTCTCTCCCCTCTCTCTCTCTTTCTCTTGATCTTCTCTTCTCTCTCCCTCACTCACTCGCTTTCTCCACCTATCTGTCTATCCAGTTTCCATCTATCTATCCCTATCTATTTATCTATCTCTCTATCTATCTATCTATCTATCTATCTTTATATCTTTATATCTATCTATCAGCCATCTACATTATTTCATCCTTACATCCTTTTCCCCGCAATCCCTGTTACTGTATTTGTTATTTAATATCCAGCTACATCTGGATTTCTCTGGTTCTGTATTCTGTAACCATCGGAAAATGACTAAGAACTTCGGTCTATTTGTTTGATTGTATATGTAATGTCTATTACTTTGTCGTATCATTTTTTGTCCACTTTCCATACAAAATGTGAAAGATTAGGTTCATATACATAATTACATACAGCCTTGCCAAAATGGTATGACCTCCTAAGCCTTTCTTTTTATCACCTTTAATTCTGCGTGCCTATGCTTATGGTGTGTGTAATTAAATGATTAAATTTATAGAATGCTTTCAATTTCTCTTATATTTACATGATTAACAGCTTTTGAAAATTGACTGTCAAATAACCCAACAATGTTTCAAATTCGATGCTACTTCCATTATCAACAAAATAATCATATAACTAAATACATTTGCTATTTAACCTCAAGAATATATTATTGCATGTGTTTGTACACACAAACAAATCATGTCTACGTACTTGATACGTGATTATAAACGACAGAATATGTACCAGCAAAAAAAGAAATGGGTTATCTCGTGATTGAAACATTTGTATTTTTATTGTATCTTTTCCATTTTATATTGGATATGCTTAATTCAAACAATTTCATTTCATTTTTGAATTGAAATCATTAAAAATACCTTGGAAGTGATGGTGTCCTCAGGCTGTTATGACATATTTTATCCGGTACATGTGTGTACCGGTACTTAGCACAGATTGCATGACATATGCAACATGTCGGCGCTCAGGGTACCAGCACTCATCCATATTTTTGAAAGCAACCAGTCTGATCGCCCAACAATGCCATTCCATTAATCTAAATATCACATTGTTTTGTTCTCTTTGTTTTACTCAGGTGGCTGTCTTCAAGAAGCGAGAGAGGCTAACGGTCGGGGGAGAAAGCCATCGACATCGATCGCACCACCGCGGACGATCCAGAGCTGATTCAGCGAGAGCAGAGGGTCCTGGAGGATGAGGCCAACGAGGCTAACCACAAGGAGGAGGTGATGGGTATCGACATCTCCATCATCGAATCGGACAATGATGAGGACATCATCGCCGAGATCTCTGACGAAGAGATCCTACCCAAGGACGAGAACCCTCCTCATTCACCTCTAGAAAGGAAAGAAAGTACTGTATGATCATGGTTGATGCTAGTTGATGCTTCAGTGGGCTCCTCGCATTCTTTATAGTAGATGAACAATGAGAGACATACCTGGTGATCGCAGGCATCGGAAAGTTCTTGCCCTGGTTCCGTTTCAAGTGAGGGATCCCTGAATGAGAAGATATTTAGGATGCAATGTGGCACCGCTAAAAGACATCCTGCAAGGATTGGTAGATCAGAATTTTGTGACATCTTCTCAAATAAAATTATGGATGTTATTGTAGCCAAAGAGGTTACAGCTAGAGACGGACGCCAGGGGCCCGTTTCACAAAGCCTTTTTTCAATGACAAATGACAAAAATCTGTGACAAATCTGCCGATAACCAATCAGAAGCAAGGATTTCAGTAGCTTATAACAACAACTGTCATGTGCCACTGATGACAAGTTTTGTGAAACACCCCCCAGGACATGACACCGCTGGAAAGGCATCATTCTAAGATTCATTGGATCACAGAGAAGGTTTTACGACCTCTTTTCAAGAAAAATTATGCATGTATTTGAGGTCAAGACTGTGGAGTTAACGACTAAGACTTCGAAGATGGAACCGTCGGGTGATGTAAGACATTGATAGAGCCAAATCCTCTTGGAAACAGCATCCTCTTTATGACTCCGAACTAACAGCATCTATTGTGATTCTGCTTGTTTTTCTAAACGAGGGGAGAAGGCAAAGTCTGTCTGGAGCCATTTGGGTGAAGCTGTTCCATCACGCCGAAATCCATGTGCGAATTACGCAAGGCTCTTTTGTGCCCTATACGACCTGGGGGGGGGGGGGGGGGTGTTTCACAAAGATCCTAAGTTGAAATTATCTCTAAGTTGGACTTAACAATTATGAAAAGCCGTTAGCATCTTAGAAAATATTTTGTAAAAGTTATTTTAAAAGGCATAAAATGTTCAATACATATTTTCTATTATCAAGGAGATTTCATATTCTTGATGTGGAATTTATGAATAGTCTAAAATACTTGAATTTTTGCTTTTAAATATATATTTTTTAAATACTACAAACGGCTCTCCATAATGTTAAATTCCAACTGAGAGTTAAGTTCGACATGGGATCTTTGTGAAACACCTCCCATTGTATGTCACCTGCAGAGAGCTAGAAGAACACAAATATGTGATTCAACGCCCTTCTGGCTCTTAACAGAGGATGTATAGTGACTAGTAGTCAATCCTTTTGCTTCTATGGGGATGTTGTTATTTCACATTTTTACAGTTCATCTATACCGTAATTAACGGTGTATTAACCGCACCTTTTTGCCACCGAAAAAAATTCAAAGTCGGGGATGCGGTTTATACACAGTACACCAAAAAAAAAAAAGTTTTTTTTTTTTTTTCAATTTATGCCCCTCCACCTGGCGCTATGCCTGGCAATGTCTCCCAGCTCAGTAATCGGTGTGTTGACAAAAAAAAAAAGGAAAAAAAAGAGGGGTGCGGTTAATACACGAGGGCGGTTTATACAACGTTAATTACAGTATGTTATATTTTACCCACGAAAGGATTTTGTTTCCAATTGTTTATTTGAAAGCAGTTCTGGAGGTTCTATCTGAGATTGGATGTATAGAGTGTTGATGTATTGTCTGTTTAGAGCCAGAAGGGTGTTTAATGGCTCTGTGTTTGAGTTAATATCCTTCGGGCTCTCAGCAGACAAAAATTGTAGTTTTTTTGTTTTATGTTTAACGAGGCCATGTGATCATGAAGCAAGTTGTTTAAATCTTCCCATGCCTAGCTGAAAGACATGGGATCAGGGAAATTCCTTATAGTTAAGTGTATAACGCCCTTATGCGGGGCACATAAATAGTTTTTAAGAATTTTTTTATGAAATTGATAATAAATGTGATTTAGAATGTATTGGATTAAATATGTATTAGGATTCATAAGGAGATAAACATATTTTGAATTTGTTAACAATAGGATTTTTACTTTTAATCCAGTAGGAACAAATAGAGGTAGAAAAAAATATCTGATTAATGTTTTGAGTTAGATAGATAAAATGGGAAATAAAAGCAAAATTAAGCCTTAACAAAGTCTATGCATGAATTAAAGATGTGTATACAACACTAACTTATTTTTTATAGGTGTTTATATGCACCAAGCAATATAGTTATCAGCACATTTGAGACCATTTAAGTACATGATATACACTAGACATTTTATACTTGAAGTGATGGGTTCATGATCTGCATTTGGTGTAAACACTGAATTATCATCGTGGGCAATACATGTAACAGTGACAATGCACCGCGTTTCAGAAAACTGCATTTCAAACACAGCTGGATTAGGTATGAAGAAAATCATGTATACATGTACACTACCGCAAACAGTTCCAGAAAAATGCACTGTAAAGCAATATCCTCCTTATATTTTAAATAGAACTTACATGTATGTTATTATTATGTAAGAGGGTGTTTAGACTTGAGAGGCTTATTTTCCAAATAGCTACACGCACTTAGTTGTTTTTAAATGTTTTCTACAAATATCAGTTGTCTGGAAATGCTTTAGCGCTGTTCAAAGTACAAATGTCTGTTTTGGATTAAGCTGTATTCATGTCAATGGTTTGACTAGCTTTTGACTTAACACACATGTAATACACATCACCGTGGAAATCATTACATATTTGTAGTAGCAGTAGTATTAGGATTAATATGCATCTCATTAAAAGAGGGGGGGGGGGTGGGTAACCAAAAAATGGGCTTCTTCCCGTCTTCTTTTGATCCCGAGTCACTCATTGTAGATTGGAAATATGAAAATATCCTAATGCACTTGCCAGAAAAATTTATTCCTAGATTTTGCTGAAAGAAAAATTCAAATCCCCAAATTAGATATTGATGTTGCAACTCTTTGATATTTTTCCCTCGCATTCTTTGTTGTTTTCATTTTGTTTTGACTATGCCGCATTGTTTTGTCTTCAAAAAGTTTTTATTAGAGCTGCATTGTGTCTTTCATGAGGCTGTCTTTGTGCATGTATGTCTTTGAAGAATGGTAAACTGAGTTTTTATGATATCAGTAGGAGGATATACGGTAGTTTTCAAACTGATGACTGTTTTACTTGTCTTCCTAGTGTCTTGATATGAAAATGATCCAAATTTTCCAAGACACAGTTGCATAGGTTGGATACATGTAGGTATTTAACTAAAAGTTCACATATTTTAGTAAAATTGGTTAGGTTGTATTTTGGCCATAATGTGAAAAAAAAAAAAAAATAAAGAAAAGCCTTTCATTTTTAAAAGGAGTCTATCTACTGATCAGGTAAATGGATTGACAGTGACACCACCAGACTGCTACATTGTTAGGAGTCTATTATACCTGTAAAATGTGTGTGTGACTAAAGTCAAACGTGGCAGTCCCTTGTTGCCCTCATTAG
>JAVYIG010011051.1:0-63827 GCA_035222895.1 Strongylocentrotus droebachiensis
CTTTGACACAGTACTTGGGGTAATGTAGATAGATGTACCATAACCCATCCACATCATCGATAAGCCTTTTATGAACAAGTGATGTGCAAATTCACATTCCATGCTAACGCAAGTCGTTGATGGGTATAAACTTGTTAATTTCAGCAATCAAGTTCCTAATGTATGAGACGAATTCACATGTAATTCATTTGATGTCAGCAATGGGCCTTTATACATATGGGTATTTATAAGAGAAAGCCACTAAATTTTAGAACTAAACCATGTCTCTAAGACAGTGCCTTTTAAAGAGTAAATTATATTAAACGTACTCAAACATTCAAACCCTTACCCTTACTACGTACTGTATGTGATTTTATCTTTTTTGAAGGAGGCTAGGAGGGGGGGGGGGGGGGGGGGGGGGATCAGCTAAAAGGACAGATACCACGGTAAGAGGCACTACATATAACATTTATTGGCCATTCATGAAGCTAGCCAAAACAAGAAGCCGCCTTGACATCAGGAAAATTTCTATAGCCAGAGAGTTGTAAGCAAATGGAACAAGCTGCCACAAACTGCCATTGATGCTCCCACACTCCTATAAGCTTCAAACAACAACTATCCAACCTGGGTTTTTAAATGGGTCCCATGGGACCCCCTTAACCCGGCCACACCACGCTATCTACGGGATCTTCATCACCACGATGGCGAGGTGTGGACTTCAAGGTATATTCAAGGTATATATAATTTAGCTTTTCTAGCTTTCTTGCAAAATTTCAATTATGGAAAGCAAAGACAAATTTCAACAGCTATACAGTTTAAAATCGCTAGTAGCACAATCTATCACACCATTCTTTAAATTTCAAACATAAATATTTCTACATCATCCCTTTTCTAATCTTACTCTACAATCGAGATGGACACCAATATCTTTACCTCAATAGCTCTATAAGTGGTCCAGTTAGCTCTGTGTTGTAAGATGCAGAAATGTGAGCTGCAAATGGGACAATTTTTTCTTTCATGCTAAAGCAATTTCGAAGTTTTGATAGCGAACAGCTTGAGAAACACAAACAATAATTTCACAATTTAAAAAACACTATAGAGCAAACACTGTCTTGATAAGTAAAATACTCTATTTCTGTCAAGCTTAGCACAACACCCATTTCACTACTTTGGTGTAGCACTACGGTATATACCGTGCTTTTGTTTATATAATATTAGCAAAATAAATAATGATTTCATGCAATATATAAGTGATTACACTTGATTGCAAAATATCACAAACAAACTACATAGTATGATAATGGATATAGCCTAATCTTTATAATATTTCACTGCAAGTACATGTGAATTCCATAGTAGCAACAAACACAGGCAACAATACAAAAAGTGAGTATAATTCTAAACTTTAAAATATGTCATGCAGAAAAAAGCTAGTTTGTATACATTTAAATAAAAGGGAAATATAATATTGTGTGAAACTTGAAGCACAGCAGTATTTCTGGCAGCATGCTAAATATATTTGAAAAAAGGGAAATTCAACCTGCACAATGATTAGCATGTAAGTATGAATATAAAATCATTATGCACAAATAACTTTAATAACAAGCTAACAAAGCAAATTCGAATTATTAAAACTGAAAAGGTGTAGGATAAATGGGATGACAGTCTAATACTGTGCCTAAAATATGAATATAAGTTTCATGAAAAAGGAGAAAAACAACAACAGAACAAAAATACTTTGTTTTTTTTATAAAAAAAGGAGAAAAATAGAACTGGAAACTATATGCACTGCTCTAATTTGTGGATGAAAGCAAGAAATATCTGTAGTAAACAGAAGACGTTATATGTAGGTACATATACAAAAATGCATAACAATTCTAAATATAAAACAATTTGAACATTGTTAAATTCAATTAAAAAGCTGCAACATGCAAATTCTGAACTAAACAGCTACAGCAACGATGGAAGGGCATGAAGGGATGTGTGAATGAAAAACTGCAGGAACTACGCAGCTATGAACGTTACAATGCTAAAATTGGAGAAAGGGTGACAACTTGAAGGAATGAAATCTACCTGTAGGGGTTTCCCCCTCATGTTCAGATGATGTCATCATCTTGTTCACAGCCTTGCTCTTCTTTCTGCCCTTGTCAAACTCAGCCATGACGTAGGGTAAGTAGACAGGGGAGACGCCGGGCAAATGAAGGTTCTGATTGGTCAATTATTTATTGTGTTTTTGTCATGGTGATTAGGTTGTATGAAAGGAGTAAATGACCATAATGAACATGGGAGAGTAGATGTAAGAGGGGTGTTTCAAATTCGATTTTAATAATCAAGGAAAAGATGGAAACAAAATGGGAGAAAAATCACTGGTTAACAAATAATTGATTCAGTAAGGCATACACCTTACAAGTGGTGTATTAGTTTTTCAGTAAAAAAAATTGTCTTAAAATTTTACATGAGGTGATGTTCAAATGTTAACAAATCATCAACAATGACGTTCACCAAAAGCAATGTTAAGAACCTCTTTTATAGCAAATAAACTATTTGAAATTCACCTACAAAAATTTGTTTAATTGCGATCCTTCTATAATAATTTTGTTATGACCTACCGGTTCATGTATTTCAAAATTTCATGGCCTTTCAATGAGCTCAATCAATATTTTCTTTCAGATATCTGGCCTATGACTTGGAATAAAAAAAATAATCTAACACAATAATTCTTCAAAACATACAATATTAGGTAAAAAATGTAGGGTGTATCTTTGACAAAATAAACCACGACAAATGTCATCACAGAAAATATGTTACAGCACCAATACTAAAGAAAGTTTAGCATGCATTTATATATCTTACCAAAAATTCTGCCTTTCCTTTCTCCACTATCCTGTTATCTACTGGAGGTGGGAGGGGCGACTCCGAGATCTCTTCTCCTGTCAGCTCACCGGGGGCTACCGTCGTCTCAGCAGCTGGGTAAAAAAAAGAAGAAAGAAGGTTAATCCAATTAATATGGTTCTACGACAAATGCTCAGGCTACAATTTATCTAGAGTGAATATCCTGAACTTAACAGACTTTCTAGCTTTGACTCTTAACCTAAACATAATGCTACACATGAGAGAAGAGAGGAGAAGAAAAGAAAAGAGAAGAGAAGAGAAGAGAAGAGAAGAGAAGAGAAGAGAGAGAAGAGAAGAGAAGAAAATAGAAGAGAAGAAAAGAAAAGAAAAGAGAAGATCAGTCTTTAGAAAGATGAGATTAAAAAAACAAACTTGTTTGTCTTTGTTATTGTTTGTACAGAACTGAATATCTAATGAATATGGGCTTTCTTATTATGATGTTAAACAGCAGTTTTCTGTACTGGTCTCAGAGAGCAAATATGATACACACTCTTTTGAAAAATGATCTGTGGTCAATTTTCATATACCAATCCAATTCCAACTTCAACTCTGGACCCAAAACTTTATTTATAACTAAGCCTATAAGCCTAACCCTCACCATAACATATCCTTAACCCCAATCACAACGCTAACTCTACCCCAAATCTTTGATGAAATAGAGCCTTCCGAGCAATTGTCATTGGAGTAAACGTGGGGTCACTAACAAAACAATTCTGATGCGTACATGTACTAGGTGTTACTTCGGTGCTTGGTGCCACCTCTGGTCCTAGATCTGCCTCTCCTTCCCCATCCTCCTCCAGCGTTACGCTGACGTTATCTGCCGTCATGGCGTCCGTTACAACAGTCAAAGCATCCGTAGCAGCAGTCGAAGGCTTCAAGACAAACTCTGAGAGCTTCTCTTTGAGGTTCTCATAGTCTGTGAGAGGGTACGCTACAATATCGTAACCACTTAGAGAGAAAAAAAAGGGAGCCTTTTAGGAAGGTTAAAATGACTTAATACTGGAGGAAACCTTTTTATTTATAGTCATTATTAATTACATTTTTAAAGAGAACATGAATGTTAGATTGGAAAAACATGAGGTAGCTATCATCAGTGATCTTTAGTAGTGTCTCTTATTTACAGGATTTTTTTTTTTTGGGGGGGGGGGGGCTACAAACTGCGATATGTCAGACATTTTATTAACTGCATGGACATTGCACTAAATGTAAGGGAGATCAGTCATCAACAACAGGAAAATATTTTGACATAATAAATATAAAAATGATGATGATGATGGTAACCGTACTAACGGTTTCGTACACAGTTTTCATGTCTCTAAAACCGTGACACTCCCGGTGTTCCAACTTTATTGAAATGGTCACAGCCTAGCAGTCGATATGTAGCGCTCTGGT
Source organism: Strongylocentrotus droebachiensis (assembly GCA_035222895.1). Classification (NCBI taxonomy): domain Eukaryota; kingdom Metazoa; phylum Echinodermata; class Echinoidea; order Camarodonta; family Strongylocentrotidae; genus Strongylocentrotus; species Strongylocentrotus droebachiensis. The sequence continues at coordinate 4,264 of JAVYIG010011051.1, forward strand.
CTATCGAGCAACCATTAATAACCCTAGTGGATAGTGGCAAATGTGAATTAATCTCTGGCGAGAGGGCATTAGTGCCTGGTTAGGGTTCGAACCCTGAACCTTTTGATTGAGAGTCAAGTACATGAACTACACCACAACATCTCCATGAGATATAAAGAAGGTATCTTACTATGGGGTTGGGATAGGAGTTTCCTCCATCTCTTCTATCAGGTCAAAGAGAGGCATTCCTTGGTTGGGGAGGTAATGCTTGAACCCGGCGGATATCCGTAGTCGACGGTTCTGCTCGCAGTCGACGACCTCGCCTTCAGCGGTCCTGATCTCCACCTCGATGGTGAACGGCTGGCCCTGCTGGAGCTCAATCACCTGCTCGCCCAGGATTACGATCTCGGCTGCTTCTTCTGCAAAAACCAGTCAAAACATCATTGTCACAAAAGTTTATCTCAAAATAAATACATATTTATCTTCAATGATACAGAGACATGATTGAATGAAATAGAACGTCTCCTAAAATAACATTCAGTAAGATTTCAAAATCAGGATATTATACATGTCCTGATTTAGATATACTATTGGGAATTTGGGGTTGGTTAAGAATCCTTTCGAAGTTAAAATAGATGACAGTAAAACCAAAAACTTTTGTGAAATGCAAATTTAATTAATGTGTCACTTGTGATTTGATCATTTCATGGTATGAAACTTTCACGACTCTGTACTACACAAATCTAAACTACTATGAAAAAAATAGTATTCTACCGTTTGTTATACCAAATGAGTAATCACACTATCTTTTAATCAAATAGATATAGAAGCCCATATGTGTTGGTTTTGCCTTATCTGCAACAGGCAACACCAAGGTTGTGAGATTTGTGTTTAATCTGCATATGAACGAAACACATATGCAGATCATAAATATAAAGATCTCAATTAACACTGGGATCGAGTCACGTCAGAATTCTTCTCTAAGCTAGCAACTTACGTGCAGGTTTGTTGTTGATCCACATTCCTTCATATACCATCCCTGAGCAGTGTATCATGGTGCCCTGTCCGTTATACATATCATTCCTCCATTGACCCTGTCAAAACAAGCAAAATAATGTGATTTCAATAAGCCATTTCGTAAATACTATCTGAGCATCGGCAGATAAAGATCATTTCTGATAAAATTGTATCGAGATGGATACGTGCTCATGTTATGTAATCATTATTCATGTGTGCACCTACGGTACATTCTATGATACAAGAGGGCAAAAAAAAAGCTTTCCATGTGCTAACTATGAAATGGTCTATTAAAATCAGTCATCTCAATTTGTGTTCCCTTTTTCCATGGTTGTTATAAGAGAAAACAATTGCTAAAGTCATCATTATCTAGCATGCAATTCATCAATTAATGAAGAATTTCAAATTGTACTTGAGGAATACCAGAAACAATTTTACATGGTAGCCTTGTATAATCAGACTAAACTTGAACCAGAAACTATGCTTCAAGGTCTTGTTGGTGTTTTAATGATATACTTGCACATAACCTCTTCTGTGGATCAAATTGCGTATTGCATGTCCCCATCACAGACTTTGAGGTGAAACTCAGATACAAGATATATATATTGATTACATGATGATGATCTTTCTACAAAATGACTGAGGCCATCAAAAAATATGTTGCATTCTAACAATATTAGTAGGCTAAGGAGAACATCTTTTCAAGAATGACTGTATTTTTCTTACATCATATATTGTTCCATCATGGCAGCGTAACTCTCCACTTCCCTGTCTTCTGTCCATTATCCAATCACCAATATAGCGATCGTTATTCCTGATATTTGAAGAAGAAAAAAACATACAATGCAAAACCATTTGAAATAACTGTATTAATGATACTTTGTCCCTTTTGCAGCCAACATCTAATTCTGTAGAACTTTGCAGGAATTATGAATATGTCATGCATGTCCTATCTGCGAAATTGAAACGTTAGCAGTGGCCTAGTATTCAAACTTTGCAAGGAAATCGGTATACTTTCTAGACTTCCCTGTCACTATTGAGTGACTGACTTTTTTTCTTCGTTAATAACATACATAAAATACCATTCGGTTTAAGGGTCTGAAAATCAGATTATTACTTAGGTGATTGCAATCACTTATGTCGATTTGATATCTAATGGTCGTTATTTTCCCACAAAAGCCATTTTCAAAACCTTTTGTTTTGAGGGAAGCTCGAAATAAGTGTTGTCTTCCAAATGCCGTTGGAATTTGACCTTCTCATATTTTGACCTGTAAATGGGACATAGTACCTTTAATGATAGACTGATTAGATTCCAAATTCATGATCGTCAAATCAAAGAACATATAAAATTGCAAACAAAATGAATTCTAAGTATATAAGTTATTTGTGATAAAATTCAATAGGAAACCAAGCCACTCAAATCTAAGGTGAATCTGATGTAGCATTGGTAGGTCACATCTGTTCATGCCCACATATAGAGAATCAATGAAACATGAATTATTTGTATACTTACACATATGTTTGTGATCCTTCACCATGCCTGATGTTATTATGAAAAGAACCTTCATAGTGAGTTCCATCAGAAAGCTTCAATACACCATGACCTGGATACGAAAAAATAAAGAAAATGACAGATTGTCTTACATCACAGCTTTAAGAATATATTTAAATAATGCATCCGGCACCACCTCCAGTGGGCGGAGGAATAAAAAAGAGAGATAAGAATGCAGTTTAATGAGCTTGTTATTTTCAAACCCACATAAATACTCAACTGATACCACAGCAAGTGCCGAGAAGAAATGTTTTGCTTCTTATACAACTCTGCTAAAAGGACCGATTCAAAGTCTTTATGAGAGGTGTAGTTACATGTATGCTCCCATTTTCATGTACACATTAACTTCAGTTCCAGAGAATGATTTTTTTTTTAAAGATCGAAAATGTAAAACTCATGAGGACTCTGATGAGAGTTTTCTGTATAGCTCTCTGTGATAATTCTAGAGATTACTTCCTTTTTAAGTTATACATTTTCTAAATATAATCCTACGTGTAGCTCTTTCATTTGAAATAATGAACTTCATATATACTCTTGTTGAAATTATACTGCTATTTATTGAGTTATAAATTAGTGATAAATGAAGATATTACAATGTTTTGCTTTATTTTTTTATTTTCAATATAGGATGGTTCATATCATAGATCAGTGACTCATAGTCTCATAGAAAAGATACCGTAATGTGAAAAGTGATCAAATTCTTCTGTTGACAAACATGATTACTGACTTTAAAAGCCCCCCCCCCCCCCTACTATGGGTGCGTTTAATCAACACTTTTTCACCCTAGAATCAAGGTTTCTAAAGACGTTTAGTTTAAAACGCAATGCGTTCAAACGATTTTTTCGTCGGTCGTAAAAATAAACGTGTTTGAAAACACAAACATGAAACGCTGAAAAAGATGCGTTTTGTATCATGATTCTGCAGAATCACGGTCGCTAAAATTCGATTGAATGGACGGAGTTCTCAATCATGATTGTATAACGGAGCCTGTTCCGGTTCGGGCAAAAACCGCGCGCCTGCTTTTCATGCAATTTGCGTTTACTATACCATGCTCTTTATCTTGGCCTGTTCCATTATATTATACCTTGTTTTCCTTCTATCTTTTTCTCTTTCTGTCTTTCTTTTTTGTTATTCTTTGTTTCTTCCTTCTATTCTTATATTAATTTTTGTTCTTTTCCTTCTATCAGCTTTTCTTATGTTATTCTTTATTTTTATAATTCTATCACTTTCTCTTTTGTTATTCTTTGTTTCTTCTTTCTATTCTTATGTTAATCTTTGTATTTTCCCTTCACTCACATTGTCTTATGTTATTCTTTGTTTTAATCATTCTATCACTTTCTCTTTCTGTCTTTCCTTATGTTATTCTTTGTTCCTTCCTTCTATCACCTTCTCTTATGTTATTCTTTGTTTTTATAATTCTATCACTTTCTCTTATGTTATTCTTTGTTTCTTCTTTCTATTCTTATGTTAATCTTTGTTTTTTCCCTTCACTCACATTCTCTTATGTTATTCTTTGTTTTAATCATATTATCACTTTCTCTTTCTGTCTTTCCTTATGTTATTCTTTGTTCCTTCCTTCTATCACCTTCTCTTATGTTATTCTTTGTTTTTATAATTCTATCACTTTCTCTTATGTTATTCTTTGTTTCTTCTTTCTATTCTTATGTTAATCTTTGTTTTTTCCCCTTCACTCACATTCTCTTATGTTATTCTTTGTTTTAATCAAATTATCACTTTCTCTTTCTGTCTTTCCTTATGTTATTCTTTGTTCCTTCCTTCTATCACCTTCTCTTATGTTGTTCTTTGTTTTTATAATTCTATCACTTTCTCTTATGTTATTCTTTGTTTCAATCATTCTATCACTTTCTCTTTATGTCTTTCCTTATGTATTCCTTGTTTCTTCCTTGCATCACAATCTCATTTTGTCTTTCATTATGTTATTCTTTGTTTTTATAATTATTCTATCACTTTCTCTTTTGTTATTCTTTGTTTCTTCCTTCTATTCTTATGTTATTCTTTGTTTTGTTTTTTACTTCTATCACCTTTTCTTATGTAATTCTTTGTTTTAAGCATTCTATCACTTTCTCTTTCTGCCTTTCCTTATATCATTCTTTGTTTTATTATTGCGATCTATGCTCAAAACAGCAGTCGACAGTCGGCCGTAAACAATTCCAAAAAGCGCGCGCCGAAGTTGACCTATACTTCCTGGGTCAAACTGCGAGTGTGATAAGCAGTGGCTGGGCTCAAAATGAGCTAGAATCAGCGTTGATGAAAAATCGCTTGAACGCTAACCGCAGTGACCTTGCTTTTTGTAACGGCGTTTTGATTTGTGATTCATGTTTGTGATTCTAGCTCCGAAAATTTGATTGAACGCACCCTATGACTGTCCATATTAATTCTGTACAGGGCTATTTTTTGTATTTCATGTTGTTTTGATCCTTTTCATTTCAAACTAAACATTACTGGTATATAGTATCAACATAAATAATGATGGATCATATAATAAAATATAAATGATGTGAAATGTACACATGTCTAATATACATAAAAAACGACAACAATCAAAGGACTAGTTGTCGAATGCTGGTATCAAGAGATTAAAAAGGCTTACAAGAGACAACCAGAGATAAAGCACACTGTACAGAGCTATTGGGCAAGCACTTGTGTAGCACTTAATTCAAGAAAAGAATATGATAACAGTCAACATACCCTGTCTCCTATTATGTTGCCACTCCCCTTCATACGACCCGCCGGGGCCATAGGTCATGACCCCATGGCCATGCAGCTCCCCATTGTAGAACTGACCGGAGTAGGTGTTTCGTGTAGTGGCCCACTTCCTGTAGCCGTGACCTTCGATCTCCCCGTTGATGAACTCTCCTTCGTAGAAGCTACCATCGCTCATGAGCAGTTTCCCATGCCCTGCAAAAACATCATGAAAATACAGCATTGGTACTGATAAAAATGATTGATGGTGATAATAAAAATAAATGAAAATAAAACATAAAAAGAACAAGTAGAACAAGAACAAGACAAAAGAATGATGACGACAACGACGACGATGACGATGATGATCACCATAACGGCAACAATACAACAAAACCAGTACCGGTAATTCTCCACTAATATTTCACAATCTCTATACAGTACACAAACACTAATATCAGAAACAATATATTCCATCAAAAGAGTACACATTTATTAGTAAACCTATGTTTCAACCCTCATGTAATTTTAACAATTCTATTTACCAAAAGAATGACTTACCATGTTTCTTGCCTTCTTTCCACTCGCCTTCATACGTGAAAAACTTGTTGGAATACTTGTAGACTCCATACCCTGTACAAGGAATACAAGGGAAATTTTGTTATCTCGTTTAGAGGTCAAATTCAGTACTGATGATGAGAAATATCAGCGTCACATACACAGTTTAGTGAATTTGGCATACATGCGGTATAGAGTAGCGGAGGCGGCGAGCTGCAAAAGATCTCTAAGACTCTTACTAATGACATTTTTGGCCAGAATTAATCTACATTATTTTAATCAAGTAACCATTCAACAGACGGCAGAAAGAGGGCCATATGTAATATTGAAAGTCTGTGTTAACCTGTCACAGTCATATCAAAAGTCTTTGATTTGAACATCATTTTGTTTGCCTAGAGTACTATTACTGGCCTGCTATAGCTGCCTGGTCTCTGGCCTACATGTAGTCCTAAGCTAGACTAATTGTCTGGGATTGCTGCTGTTTTGACTATTGTTTACATGGCTCCCAACACAGGCAAATTAAAGCATCCAAGTAAGGCTTGGTGATAACAATATTACATTTCATACATGTAAATCTCCAAGCCCATAAGGTAGGGAGGCCCACTGTGAAAATCTGCCATTTTGAAATTTAGGTGTCACTTTGTAGTAAACTTACTTCAAACTGAGAAGAAAAGACTACCGGTTACTGAATTATTTTATTCTTCAAAGTAGACATTGTATTGTCATTACATTTTATCAATTTAAAAAAAGAAGCACCACCCCCCCTCATTTTATGATTTTTTTGAAAACCATAAATATATGCTTTCCCCATATACACAAGAGCCCTAACCCAATAGAATCTTTTTAAAAACAGATTACATGTACCTCCTTGTTATTCGAAAGGCTCTATTTCTTTGAGTCTGAAGCCTGTAAAGGGTCATCTAAAATCCTTATACCTGTAATCAATTTCAGAGAATATTGATCCACTAAATCTACATGTAGGGTAAAGGAGGGGGTAATCGACCGGCGACAGTTTTCGGCCAGTCTGTTGGATGCATGGTAAAATGCCTTTAAAATACATCGCATAATAGCATATCACATATCCCACACATACCATACCATGCCAGAGTCACTGAAGAACCACATTTGCAATGGAAAATATATCCTAAAATATCACATTTTAGCGATGTAATCGGCGGTCCCGCTACCCGAATCTGAAAAAATTGAGTATCTTACGCGTGTCTGTAAGAAAAATGAGCTTTATTTTATTAGATTTAGAGCCCGATTTTGTGTGAGTCGCAAGCTCAAAAGTATCTCATCGCATGTATTAAATCAATGCAGCGGGACACTGCAACGCACACACGATATCTTTGTCTAATTCAGATTCCAATTTCCGATCACCGCAGAGCTAGTTTTCGGCATGTCGAGCACCGGGGAGCTCTGGCGTGGGATACCTGCTCCCCCCGCTAGTGCTATAGATCAGCTCGGAAACGTGCGATACGTGCACACGCCTCCTTTTGACTTTGTACATGCGACCAAAAACTGGCTCGCTATGCCAATAACTGCCTCCGAAACAGCGCTTCCTTTTGACTTTGTACATGCGACCGAAAACTGGCTTGCTATGCCGATAACTGCCTCCGAAAAAGTGAAAATTGAAATGAATATTGTCATGGCAATTAGTGATTTTTTTCAGGGATTCTTTTTTTTGTTTAAATAATAATAATATTTGCTTCATGATTTGAACAAGAAATTATAATAAATAGGAAGAAATGATAATAAATAGGAAGTAAAGAGTCCCAAAAATAGGATTTTGTCTTAAGTGGTAAAAAAACCCCTCCTTTACTCTACCATAACATGCCATAGTCACTGAAGAACCACTTTCGGAATGGAAAATATATCCTTAAATATCACATTTTAGCGATGTAATCGGCGGTCTCGCTACCCGAATCTGAAAAATCAAGCATCTTACGCGTGTCTGTAAGGAAGATGGGTACCATAAAATAAGCTTTATTTCAAGTATTTTTCAAATTTAGAGCCTGATTTTGTGTGAGTCACAAGCTCAAAAGTATCTCATCGCATGTATTAAATCAATGCAGCCGGTCACCGCAGCGCACACACGATATCTCTATCTAATTCAGATTCCAATTTCCGATCACCGCAGAGATAGTTTTTGGCATGGCGAGCTCCGGCGTGGGATACCTGCTCCGCCCGCTAGTGCAATAGACGGGGAAATGCACGGCGTGTGTGCGCGCTTCCTATTGATTTTGTACGTGCAACGGAAGACTGTCTCCGAAACGGTGGAAATTGAAATGAATATTGTCATGGCAATTCATGATTTTTTTCTGGGATTCCTTTCTTGTTTGAATAAATAATAGTATTGGCTTCTTGATTTCAACAAAAAAATGATAGTGAATAGGAAGTAAAGAGTCCAAAAATAGGATTTTGCCTTAGGGGGTCGAAAACCCCCTCCTTTACTCTATTACGTAAATATTGAGTAATTTTGAGCTTTCTATTTAAAGGTATTACAAAGTTTTGGTAATTTTTGAAAATTGGCTAGATAGTGATTCTTTACAATGTTGATATATTTGGATGCCCCCATGGATGTATTATAACCACTAAAAAAATTGGCCCCTAAAACACTTCTGCTTTCGAGAAAAATTGAATATAAAAATTTACCGGTGCTCCCGGTAAATTTTGATACATTTCAAATAGCGCCTACGGCCATACGATGGTAAAGCTACGAACATGAAAATCTCAGAATATGCAGTTGTGATACATAATAGAGGGTATAGTAGCAAATCGGTCGATTTTAGTCAAATAACATTGTTTTATAGCTAAATCAATATCTTGAACTTGAGAGGGCGCTATACAACATAAAGAGTTTATTATTTACAATTTCATCATTTTAGACTCGATTTCAACCGCGACAACGATCACTAAATATTGTAGGATCGCATATGCTTCCAATATGTTCATTTGAACCAAATTTATGACCCCAAACCAAAACTTTGTATTACCTTAAATAAGACAATGCTTTTAAAAATGTATCTTTAGGAGGAAATTCCTGGCAATACAGCAGAATCTTCATGGGCCTCCCTACCTAAGGCTCGGATTGAGTGGACCAGACCTGCCAACCTCTGGAGTTCAAAAACTTTATTCATTTCTATCCCCAAAGATGTATTTTACTGACAAAAATTGTATTAAAAAAAAAAAAACTGATTGTTACGGGGATCTATGCCTCTTAATTCCTACATAGATCTACAGGAAGAATTTCTTAAATGGATCATTGTTGGTTGAATAATTATAGATCTAGACCTCTAGACTAGATCTAGACCTAGATCTATGCATGATTTCGTCTAGACCTAGATCTAGACCGAATTTTCCGTCTCTTAGTAGGGTGTCTGAACGATTTTTCAATTTTCAATTTGGAATCGTTTTTCACCATTTTTGTTTGATATTTGAATAAAAAGTGTAATCAGAATAATACATTTCAAATTTGAAGCTTAACCGATGTTTCTATCAAAAGATACAGCCCCTCCAAAACGCTGGTATATTCATATCATTTTGGTCAAAATCGACGAAAAAGACGTCCACGCAGAGTGATGTTGTTTTGCTAAATTTAGCCAAACAACTGTATCGCGCGATATGCAAGCGTATGCATATCGTACGCATGCTGCTAAGCCAATGCGCGACTTGCAGCTTGAGCCAAGTTGTCTCCGCGATGCCTGCCATTGACTAGTATGGGCTAGCCATTCGCGTCAAAAAACCAGGAAGTGAATACACGTTATAGTCAATGGCAATATCGCGGAGACAACGTGCACGTGCACGTGCGATATTGCCATTGACTATAACGTGTATTCACTTCCTGGTTTTTTGACGCGAATGGCTAGCCCATACTTTCATTCACTATAATGTGTAATTGAATTTCGGGTTTCGTCCGCACGCGGAGATGTTACGCGATGTAACCATGATTTGGACTGAGCGGAGCGCACGCCTCCTAATGAGCTGATCCACCAAATAGCGGGAAGGGTATTTTTAAACTGTAATCAGTTGTGATCCCTGGGGGCTAGCGAAAATATAAGCACATAGAATTGTTCCTTAGGACTGGGACTTCTTATCGATCGGGGCGTCATATCTCAAAAGTGGCAAACCTTAAAGTTAGCCAGGACACAATGTTTAAATTGCTGTTTTGACCAAGATATTTGTAGAATTTCGGGGGCGACGCCCCTTTGGAAATATTGGAATTCACTTGCTCTTTCATATGACACTTCATTTAATGAGTATCACCTTCAGGATCACAACAGATAAAGGTTTGAATCTCGAATTGAAAAAAAAAAATTGACTTTTTTTGCATGGTCGCGCGGTGCACGTAGACTGCATAGGGATGCGTGCAATCTCTATGCCATGGGAAGAATTTTAGCACACAACATCGGGTGCGCGATCAGACACCCTACTCTTAGTTCGTTAAGCCTCTTATTTGGGTAGGGTCGGCTCTCTCTTTAGAGACGGAAGCGGACTATACGCATTTACTTTCAAACACCACAGCCATTTACGGCCATACATATTCCGTCTCTAAAGAGAGAGCCGACCCTACCCAAATAAGAGGCTTTACGAACGAAAGAGACAGAAAATTCGGTCTAGATTTTGTCTAGACCGAATTTTCCGTCTCTTTCGTTCGTTAGCCTCTTATTGGGGTAGGGTCGGCCGGCTCTCTCTTTAGAGACGGAAACCGTCTATACACATGTTCTTGCTAACGCCACGGCCAGTTCTGGCCGTAGCGTTTTGCCCCCAAAATCCCCCAAAATATCATTTTACCTGGTGAATATCCAAATGTAAATTAGGCCTAGGCTATAATACATCGGTTCCACTTACTAATTTGATTGAAATAATCCGTTTAATGGCCCTTTTAAGGAAATTATGGTTCAAAATCGACATCCATGTTGAAAATCTTGCAAGCCGTGTTAAAACTCTCGCTGCCGGAGTCATCTAAATCAATCTCATCCCTTCTAGTCTACGCCGAAGGCAAAATGATTATGAAGGAAAAACTGTGCGCCATCTACACGTTCGTAATGGCGTTATCACAGTTTTTCCTTCATAATCATTTTGCCTTCGGCGTAGACTAGAAGGGATGAGATTGATTTAGATGACTCCGGCAGCGAGAGTTTTAACACGGCTTGCAAGATTTTCAACATGGATGTCGATTTTGAACCATAATTTCCTTAAAAGGGCCATTAAACGGATTATTTCAATCAAATTAGTAAGTGGAACCGATGTATTATAGCCTAGGCCTAATTTACATTTGGATATTCACCAGGTAAAATGATATTTTGGGGGATTTTGGGGGCAAAACGCTACGGCCAGAACTGGCCGTGGCGTTAGCAAGAACATGTGTATAGACGGTTTCCGTCTCTAAAGAGAGAGCCGGCCGACCCTACCCCAATAAGAGGCTAACGAACGAAAGAGACGGAAAATTCGGTCTAGATTTTGTCATGACTGGTGTGTTCAATGAACCAATCCAATGAATATCCCCAAATTGCCAATGTGAGATGCTTGTATTGTAGGATAATTTACAGGACAGAAGAAATCGTACAAAATACGATCAAAATAAAATTGTGCTGGTTGGCAGCTCTGATCCTACCCCTTCGGCTTCGCTTCGGCTTCATACAACATTCTACCCGCTCCGTATCTGTGGGCCCGTTTCGTTACGAGCCTGCGTGCGCTGCATGCCCGGCGCGGAGGCTAGCCTTGCAACTGCAACTGGTACTGTAGCAGTGCACTGCACTGCAGGATCTGAATAGCGCCAACAATTATGGTCTTCATTAACATTCTGCACATCATAATCATCTTTCACAAACAACACATACATGCACATAAACAAAATCATAATAGAAAATATCACTTTAGTAAAGAAAAACCTTATTTACCATGCCGCGTTTGATTTCTTGTTTCGCCGACGTACCGCAGCCCTTTGGTAGATACGGACGCCATCGTCAAAAGTGATTCGCAAGTCTTAAGAAAGCAGTTTTCTGATTGGATGAAATATAGGCCAATTAGTTAGTAATGACCAATGAAATGAGTTGTAATGTTTTGGCTTACTATACCTTGACAACAACAGTATGCCACCTGTTGAAATTTGTACTTGCGATGGAACTTCTCCCTGACTTGTACTCTTTTAACCAAACGAACCGATAGAAGGCCTATTGACACTCAGGCGGGACACAGGCTCATGATCATCATGTTAATTATAAGGGATAACAACAAAAATTAGAACCTGTAAGAAAAAGACGAATAAATATCTTATCTATGAAGGAAAAGAAGAACAAAGAAAGAAAGAAACGGGGAAAAAGAAGAAGAAGAAAATTGAAAGACAGGAAAAGAGGATGAATTAAAAAAGAAGAAGGAAAAGAAGAAGAGGAAGCAGAAGGAAAAAGAAGAAGAAGAAGAGGAAGAAGAATTAAGAAGAAGAAGAAGAAGAAGAAGAAGGAAATGGAGAAGAAAAAAGAGGAGGAGGAAGAGTAAAATTTTCTACCAAAAAATTTAATGTACATGGTAAAATTGGTATAGTGAGATATTGTTTTACAATTTTAGCATTTTCTTCAAAAGTATATGAAGTGTAACCGGGGGCGGGAGTAGGGGTGGGGGGGGGGGGGGTGTTAGGGGGTTTAACCCCCTCCCCCTCTCCCGGCCCTTGGGCTGGCCCCCAAAAGCATTTTTCTGAAAAAATTTAGGGGCAAAATATTTGCTGACCCCCGACAAAACATAATTTCATAAAGTACCTTTTCAGTCCGAATGCTCAAACGGGAAAGGCAGAAGTTTTGGGGAAATAGTATGAGTGGGATAGCACAGATTGATATGAAATATGCAAAAGGACAGAGAGAGTGAGATTGAGGGAGGGAGAGTGAAAGGGGGAGGTATAGTCAGAGTCACAGAGAGAGAGAGAGATAGAGCAGAAGTGAAGATCATCCCATAAATCAAATAAAGTCAGGAATGATGGTAAACTCAATCAATTTATTACAATGGTTCTAAATAGGACAATTACCCATCGGTAACCCCCCCCCCCCCCCCCGAGGACAAATATTTATCCACCGGAAATTACCCCGCAGGACAATTACCCCCGGAGGACAACTACCTTATTAGGTGTGGGGGGTAATTGTCGATCTGGGGGTAATTGTCCTTGGTGGTAACTGTCCTCGGGGCGGGGGTGGTTGTCCTTGAGGGATAACTTTCTGGGGGGGGGGGGGGGGTATGTCCTGGGGGAGGGGTAGTTTCCCGGGGAGGGGGGGGGGGGTATTTTCCTGGGGGTGATTGCCCATTTTGTTTCCCTAGAAAGGGCCTTTTTTTTTAATGGTATAGGCCTAAGCTGGTCCTACTGTAAAGCTAGTCAAGACACACGTATTCCTTGTTTTCACTTTACTTTATTAACATACAATGTACACTCTCAGATTATATAAGCAAAAACAAATTAAGATACATGTGTCAAAAACGTGTGTAGAAAGACGTGAATGAATCAATGCAAAGTGATTCCCTTTCTGAGAACATTATACAAGTATATATATGTGTGTGTGTGTGTGTAATTATGTATATATATGTAATTATGTTTACATATTCAATACATTTCGGATATCAATAACACGTTACAGTAGTCCTAAAAATCCATGAACATGGGAAATATATCAAAGAGAAATTCACCGGCTTTTAGATGATTCCAGAATTTCCCAAGGCAATCAAAGAGCCTGTTTATAAGAAGAGCGATCTTTTCAATACAGCTCAAACAAAGAGAATACACCTCTCACAATATAACGCACATTGCAAAACTTCATTTCACTTTCCCCTATTCAGGTGTACTGCACACCAACTGACAAAATCATTACAACACATGCATTAATGGAAACGATCATTATAATATAGACAAACATGGACACTAATGTATAATAAGAGTATAAATTGATAAGATGTAATGGTAAAAATACTGTACAGGAGCATTGGATGTTTGAAATATATAACTTGAAAGAAATTGTGATTGTAGATAAGAATAAACCTTGATCATTTATAAAATATCACATTTGTCTATATCCTATTCAACCATGAACAACACTTCAAAGAAGTATTGGCCATACAAGGCATGTAGTTTAAGATATAGAAATTAATAATGATTAATTAAAATTATGGCAACTCAAATCCAATGTGTATGGATGTTGTATTTCCATTTGACTGAGGAGCAAAACAAAATTCTAAAAAAATAGATGATATAACGATGACATATTTACACGCATGTACATATCATCTATAATTATATATACAAAACAAAAAATAAAATTCCAAGTTCTTGACAATTTATAAGATATCACATGGGTATATATCCTATTCAGATCTACTGATCATAATAAAAAAAAACATTAACATAACTTACATTGCATCATTGTGATGGGAAATAGACACGCATTATAATGCTATAATAAATCAAACGACAATAATCCTGTAAATCAAGAGATATGTTCCATCAAACGCCATTTTCCAAACAATTTAATGGAGATTTCTCTCCGTCTTACTACCACCTGTCTTACTCCTCTCTGTCTTATATACACAACACTGCTGTATGCATATCTCAAAGAAGTCTCGATTGTAGGTATACACCATTTGATGTTGATTAATTTAATACAAGAATATTATTACAACGAGATCCGTCGAAATGACTAATTCCTCTCTCTATACTGCATAAATGAGTTTGACATGATATGCCACAAATAATTATGACCATGATAAATTGAATACAAAAATATAAAAACGAGATAGGGTAGAATCTCTTTAAATAAAACAACGGTTGCATGCCTGTCACAAAATTTGATTTAATTACATACAAAATATTGTTATGATTTGTTGAATACATGAACATTTCAACGAAATAAGGTTACGAATTTCTCTAATATTACATCGACGATTGTATCATACATGTCACACAAAGACAACGTTGTATGTATACACGATCAGATCACGATTTGATATAAGAATATCACAACTAGATGAAGATGACTAATTCCACTTTTTTTTTACTTCATCAATAACTACTCGTGCATGTCACAGAGTTCTAGATTATATCAAAGTTAGGATCATGATTATCTGGGAAATTATGTAATGACAAAATACTTAAGGGTGATAACAATAATAACAATAATAGTACGACGTGTATGGTTCATGTGGTTTTATGGTTTGAATGGATTTGTCATAGTGCATTGAGTAAACAAACTGTTATCCTGTCACAGTTTAACCATATACATACTCTGCAAAATATAACCATACTTTATAACTTTGTATTTTCATCAAACTTATTATGTACATGAAGCACGAAAGACTCTCAGGCTAACAACCATGCACAACACGTACACGAAGTATTGGCCATACATGGCATGTAGTTCAAGATATAGAAATTAATAAAGATTAGTTCAAATTACATGTATATCAACTCAAGTCCAATATGTATGGATGTTCTATTTCCATTTGACTGAAGAGCAAGAGCAAAACAAAACAAAATACATAATTCTAAAACAATAGATGATATAATGATTATGACATATTTACAAACAAGTCATAAACATATCATATATTTGTTATCATGTTTTTTGTACATCTTATCAGACTGCCAATGCCTTCAAAGTGCTTGGTTAATGCTCTTTTCTTATCTATGACATTTCTAGTGCCCTTTTAGAACCTAAAATTGCTATGAAGGTAATTTTAGACCCCAAAATGTGTGAAATCTAGCCAACTATACGATCATACCAATTCAGCTCCACTTTCAAACAAATACGGTGACCGTTAATTAATTATTGAATTAAAAATAACAATACATGGGCCGGCTGGTTATGCGTAATATAACCATATTTCTCAACGGGTTTTTCAAATTATCTAATATTTTGTGGTGGTACAGGCAAGTATTAGAAATCGTTATATTTATGAATATTTCAGCCGCCTCTGAACCGATTTTGATCAAACAAAGATGATTTTGTCATTTAAATTGTATGTTCTTTCAAATTTGACACTCAGTTTTTCATTATCTCACAAAAAAATATTTTGTGTAGCGCCCTCTGCAACAGAACTCAACTATTCCTCTAAATTTAGAAATTTCTTTTCTTCAATACTTTTATGTCAAAAGCAAGAATTTATTGGATACGACAGAAATAAGACGAGTATATACAATTTTCAAACTGTATTTTCAAAAATCTTTCTTTATAATAGATGAATTGTCGGTTAATCAGGAAAAAGTTGATACAAATTACTGTACCCGTAGTTCATAAAATAAATCCTGGTATACCGGAAATTCTTACAGAATACATGTATCACCGTGATATATATATCAACAAGATAAATCAACAGATCCTTACGGATTTGCACAACGCAATATATTATCATCATCATAACAGTATAGCCAATCAATAGAGAGTTTAGATTTGTTCAAATTTAGTTCGGTTCATTTCATATTTCACATTTCACGTTCAGTTTAATTTATCAGAAATGTAATGATAGTAACAATATCATTTCATTTTGGATACAAATAAGTTCACAATTATACAAAATCACTTTATTTGTATGTAGCTACTTGTAAATTAAGGACTTAAGTTAAATTAGAAATGAGGAAAAATGAAGAAGACTATTAAAGGTAAAAGCATATCGTGTTGGTTGTAGCATGTATGTCGTAGGCTCTTGGTTGTATCGCATAGATTGTTTTAACATCATAACCCATCTTATAGTTTTCCTATACATCACCAGGAAGTCAGGAACCCCCTTATAATATTATGTACAATGGTAAGGGTTCATAAGCCGTCAAAATGTTGCTTATCTTGAAGCTTCAAGTGTGATTGAAATATGTTTTTGGTTTTAATATATGTAAACTGATGGTACACTAAGTACATGTACTTCTATTTAGAAATGAATACATGTCATGAAATTAAATCTAAACAAAAGACAAATCAATATATAGCTCTCCTTAGCCATATGATCTTTTAGTCAAGTCTTTTCGATGATACAGAAAAAAGAGATACTGAAACAATGAATGGAGGAGCTTAATTAGTCAATAAAGACAGGTTAGGGCGAAGTTATCTTTTTTTTATACCATGCTTTTAGATTCAATGCAAAAAAATACTAAGCCGTTAAGTTGTCAGTTATACTTTTTTGAAAGACATTTTATACCAGTAAAGAAAAAGATGTTTACTGTGTTGCATTGTTTCCTCTTATTTCTCTTCTCTGTCTGGATTTCTTTTCTGTTAAATTTATCGTTCTATCTTTTGATTCCTTCTTAATACTGGCTTCCATCTACATGCATGCGCGCGCGCGCGCTCTCTCTCTCTCTCTCTCTCTCTTATTTATCGTTCTATCTTTTGATTCCTTTCTAATGCTGTCTTCCTACTGTATGCGTTCTCTCTTTCTCCCGTTACTAGGATATAATATAATGCAGTAAGCACAAATGCTTTGCTTAAGTCAAAGTACTTCGAAGAGGCTGCAGAGAATTATAAATTCGCCTCGAAAATAAATCAACCTTCTCCATATGCTTCAACATAATTACAAAGTTATTAATTAAAAGTATCGAGAAAGGGCCAGTGGCGTACGCAGGATTTTAACATTTTGAATTCGGGCCAAAAATTTCGCAACGACTAAGCCAGCCGCTGAACTTAGCAGGGGGGGGGGGGGGGGGGAGGGGGGGGGGGGGGGTGAGAGGACATATTTTTTAGGTCATCCATTAGGATTTTTTTGATTTTTGTATTATTATTAAATAGGGCATAGGCAGTAAGATGTTTATGATACGGTATTCCATGTATTTTAACTTTATATATCCCTCAATTAGTTATTCGGGTAGCCTGGTTACCTCCACACTTCACAAGTTTCATTTTGAAGTCCTTGGTAGTCTGCTGCCATCACGTGGTCTGATGAGGGTCATCTTTCAACGTTGATACTTGTTGCTTGACGGCCAAACCACATATTACTTGAGCGTTGTCGTCAGTCGTCAACCAATCCCTTTATGATTATGGAAACATAAGAACAACAGGAATAATATATATATATATATAATGATGTTTTTCTAAAAATAAGTACCTTTCAAAATAAGCAAACCATTTTTGCAGTTGAATTTGAGAGAGGTAAATTCTATATTATCTATTTAAATAAACATAGCTTGATTTGATTTCATGTGATGTTTATCTATTCCATATATACATCAACATATTTACATTTACAATCTTATAACTTTAAATGTATGATAATGACATGGTATATACACAAAATGAGTCGTCTTGAGTTTGAAGTGACGTCCTCTCGAAAATGAAAATAAGAATACATAGTAATACAATATGAAGCGATGCATGAACATTTGGTAAGGAAGGAAGCAAGATTTTTCAAAAATAACATAGGATAAGAAGGGACAGAGCGAGGGCGTCAATCAGGGGGAGGGGGGGGGGGGAACACGTTCCCCCACGATTTTTCCTAGGGGGGGGGGGGGGGACATCATATCAAATGTCCCCCCCCCCCATGTTTTGTCAGAAAAGAAGAGGGACCAACAGGAACAACGATTTTTTTATACATTGCCAAGGAGATAAGAGTTAAATTCTTGTTTTGCCCCGACCCCCAACATAACAATATCTTCTATGTGGGCATGCCTTGAACCATAATGCATGGCCCTACAGAGGAAATTTTCCTGTTGGGGACTGGGAAAAAATGTAATGAATTATTGAACATTTATTGATTTTTTTTTGTTTTTGTTTTGTTGGGGCGTCAACGTACCCTAGCGCCCGCTGCGTACAGTCATGATTCATTGTCTAAGCAATGGCCTCGTTACTGTGAGCCTCCAGGATCAAAACCGTGTCGATGTGCTATATTAGTGCCCTTTTATGAGGCATTAATCCCCATTACTGTCAGTTATGACTTAAGGACGTAGGTCCCCTAGTTGATTAGCATAGTAGCACACACATGATTTAGCTGTCACGCAAAACAAACACTCCCCAATTGTCATCCAATAAAATCTGAGAATGTATACTATTATCTAGATCTATTAGGAATAAATCATTGTCAAAATCATTCAATAAATTAGGTTAAAAATAATTATTCCACCATTATGATCAACAGTGTGTATATATATATATATATATTTTTTTTTGGGGGGGGGGGGAGGGGTGGGTGGGTTGTAGTCTCATATATTCACTCTACATTCATGTACTCATTCATGATTCTTATCTAGATAGGGATAGCAGGCTGACGATTTTATTTTGTGTTCATCAGGGATGGTTTTCAAAGAGTAGAACAAGTTTCACATTTATATGGAAATGTCTTGCGTTACCATAGGTAATTTATAAATGTTGTTAATTAGATAAATCTGATCCAACCTCTCTGTTATGGGGATGGGGGAACTGAATTCAAAGAAGGATTAAGAGTGAAAACGGTACAACGAATCCTCTTCTTTCTCTAAAAATGTAAAGAAACGTCAAAGATTTAGAAAAAGAAGACAATAAATGAACCAGTTACCAATGACAGTACAGTTCGTGAAACAGAATAACTAGATAGAGAGTGTGTGCGTGTAGCAACATAACGTGGTATAACTTTGAAAGTAACTATAAAGGTGACATTTAATTGTGTCCCCCCCCCCCCCCCTCCCCATGCTCAAGCTCGGATTGACGCCCTTGGGACAGAGAGGAGCTGGGAGGGAGATAAAGCAACATTTATTACAGTATTGGGAGACGTACATTATATATATCAAGTCAAGTTGTGCATGTATAAATAATCACCTTTTGACATTTACTATTCATGACAATAGGCACATTCTTAAAATAAATGATGAGTTAAAACAAATTTAAAATAAGCTTCCAGAGATTGAAATTCATGTAGGTCAGATATTTAACGAGTAAATAGTTCACAATCATTTATAAAGAATCTATTTTTTTATTTTTTTTACATTTAAATTTCAATCAGTAAGGCGATGGATTCATTCATGTTGACTTCATTCGAAGAAGAGAAAAATTTATGTAAAATGCTAGTATTTCATTTAGTAAAACCAAAGTTAGATTTGAAAGGTACTACAAGGATTAACTTTTAGGCAGGTAAGATTTGAAATATATATATATAATTTCGCTATCTTGACCAAGGTAGCAGGCACATGAAGAGGAGACTACTACAATCCGTACCTATCACACATCTTAATGACATAATATTTTCATGAGATTGTATTTTTGTTGTTTTTATTACAGAATTAAGAACATACAGACAGTTTTTATTGAAAAAATGCAAGCTACAAACAAGATTATGCATCTTTAACATGTTCTGAAAAAAGCAGTGTGATTCGTTTTTTTCCAATATAAACTCGTATATTTAAACTAATGGATATTGCTATATTGTAAGAAGAATGTTTTATGTTTCTACTTTTTCCATGGTGCTAATTGTAGTTTACGTTTGCTAAGATAGAGCAGCGTGATTCGTTGGATTTTCTTTCCAATATACTGTACACTGTCTTGTCAAGTCAAACTCATGGATATTGCTATATTGTAAGAAGCATGTTTTACCTTTCTACTTTTTGCTACGGATTTATTTATTTTGCTGAGATGCCACATTTCTTTCAGTAGAGCTATAGATAAGATACGGGAAATCTTTGGTCCTTTCATCAGATATTAAGGTCATATCGCTTCTTTTTTTTAAGAGGACAAAGTAACATGAACGTTTTTGCCTTATACACCATGTACATGAAGGAAAAGTCATATAATTGTGAAAAGTCTTTTACTCTATGTTTGTTATATTTCAGTTTCCGGATATCATTACTCAAAACAAAAACGAACCTATTGCTAGACGTGATCATTTTAATCAGGCCAGAATAAACACATTAAAGACAGCTTAAATTGTGTGAATTGTTTATTCCTGCTTACTGATTGGGCGGAGTTAAATATGGCTAATAAAAAAATAACCTACTTTGAATCGATGGAATGCCAGAAAGAGGGAGAAGAATCAATCGAAAGATGGGCGTACCCGACCACCATGCTTCACGATGACAGTCAGCTTGCCTTCACTGTTTACCTCAGAAATCAGTGGATCCAGATTCGCGGTGGTACCACACCAATCCAACCTATAGTAATAAAACAGTACATGCCGGGGGACCAATACATTGTCTTCTGAACTAACCTGACGTACGATACTCTCTTAAAAAGTCATCAGAGATGTATGCTATATAGTGTGAGAATAGATGACAATTTAATACACATCGGAACTTGCATAATTTTGCTCTGTATTTATATTGCATGAATGCAAACCACGATATCATAACTGTGTATGCAAGATGAAGCAAATCTATGAACATCACGATGAATGAAATAAAATAAAGTATTTAATTTAAATTCATCTGAACAAAATAATATTGATATGACTAAACCCTGAAATGAAGAGATCATCAGATAATGTAAACTATTGTAAAATTCCCTATACAGCACCCTATCATCTAATCTTCAAGACAACCCACTCTGCGATGCATTCCAAACCTTTATGCAACTACCCCTAACTAACGTAGCAGTAATTACGAAAGGTGGCTTGTGGTGCATAGTGTTTTGTCCTAATCAATTTTCTTTGATAGCAAAATTCAAATGTGTTAAAGTTACGCTAATTTTCCTCTTATCATGCTTGTAAGATCAAACATATTTATAATCAGGTATCTAAGTTGTATCAACACCATGTAAGCATAAATTCTATGTCTAAAGGTATGGAAGAAATTGAAATTTTAATTTTATCTAATATTGTTGTAAATAACTGATTTGAACAAATCAAGTGTTCAATCCAATGGTCCTGATGTTATTGAACAGTCTGAGCACATTTTCTTGCATAAATATGCTAATGATCGTTCACAAAAAAGGTAATGAAATTATATGTTTTCATAACTTGCCATGCTCTACAATCCCAGTTGAATCATGACAAGTGATATGATTGACTTTGCCCATGCCACTAAACCTGATTAATACATTTTAATATTGCTATAACCAGTGAATTTCACATGATATGCAAATTAGTTCCCACCGTTACAATATTTATCTTATTTTTTGTAAATCTTAAATTCTCGCTACCCTAAATAGGTACGAAAATCTCGAAATTCGCGAGACGAGGTAATTTTCACTCGCTCGGGTCGTCACTACAACTTCCGGTATAGAGTCCCATCCCAAGTCACGGCCTTCATCCACCCCCATTTTTCAGGGTTCTTACGCTTGGAATCATGAGCCCAGCACTGTGCAGCCTCACAAAAGAAAACCATCGTCACTGATGTCAAAAGACGCAAAAAACAACGAATGAAATGTTCAAATAAACGTTGAAATATTTGCGAAAAAAAAACAAGACCGAGCAGACGACATATTCGGCATGCATACACGTTGTGTGGCGACGGCGTTTTACGTTTGCGCTATCGCACAGGAAGCTGTAATGTCGAAAAGCTATCCCATAATGCAAGCGCGTTTTCAGGATTTTCCCCGGATCTCGGCAGAATCGCTATTTGGGGTAGCGAGAATTGCACCCATGTCCGCTATTACAACGTTTCATGTATTGAAAGCTAAGTATTATGGGTCTCCAGACATGGTGGAATAATTTTGAGATTTACAATCCAAATATTAAGCCATAATAACTGTATGAAAATATAAATTCACATTAGTACTTTCGATTTAAATACCAAGAAATGAAAACTTAATTTGCATATTACGCATAAATTACTGTTTCAACCCGATTTAAATTGAATTCATCCTGTTCAGTGTGACGAAGCCAATATCCTTTGCGTTATTTGAATCGATTGAACTGGGATATGATAAAAAAATATATTTTATATCTCTCTGTTGGAAGCTTGTTTGCATATTTTGCAAACATTAATCCTAATATGGATTCAAAAACTTGTCCACCCTTTTCATTGACTTTGAAAACATTGCACTGAACACTTGAATTGTTCAAATTGGTTATTTACAACGATATTGAGATGAAAATATGAATAATAATCTCTTTATTGTTGTCTCTGAACCCTTCGAATTTAGTATTTAAATGCATATTTTCAAATAAGAAAATAACAATTTTTTTTCTTATCACTTTAAGACGGATTTTTAACTGCTTTCCAATTCTCAAACTTTTAGCATGTTGTTTAAAGTATTACATGCATTCCTAGTTCACTGAAGTGGGATAAATTCTTTTGCAATTTGTTTGGGTAAACTACTATTTTGACTGTACTTAAGAACATAAAGAGAATATTAGTCAAGAGAGAGAAAATTAATTAAGACAGAGGTACTGAGAGAGAGAGAGAGAGAGAGAGGGAGAGATAGAGAGAGAGAGGTAAAATAAATGAAGAGAGAAAACAATCATGGTAAAAGGTAACCCAAATTTGTCGTTCCACAATTTGTTGTACATGTAAATTTCTAAGATTTTGACTATAATGTGGCAATCATTACCCTGGTGAATCAAAATAAGACTCACCCTATGCTTATCAGATGTGGATGAGTCTTCATGAGTTGGATGATCTCAGCTGCCTTCTTGGTGTACAAGTCAATGCAGGTAATGGACAGCTTGGTGAGCCGAGGACATGATGTTATCACCGCCTTGCAGAACGATACGGGATCATTCAGTGCAGTAGACGATGTATCAAACGAATCTCCCTGGATGTGAAGGTGAGTTAGATGATAGAATGGACAGCAGGCCATCGTGACGATATCTGATGAGACATCTTTCAGTATTATCCAGTCCAGTTTGAGAGTTTTCACTCGGGGACATGATGTATGAAGTCCAAGATTCCACAGACTGGTCACATGCTTACCCTCGACAGATAGCTCATCTACTGACTCAGAGGTTATTTGACGAGTCTATACATGAAACAACAGCGATGCAAAAAAAGGCTCGATCACTATAATATGCTATGTATGGAAACCAACACCGATGTAAACAATTATATTAGATAACCTGACTCATTATTGTTTTAATAAAGTACTTTTACTGTTCATATCTTGCTTGGTAAATATTCCACAAACATACAAAAATACATGTACAACTAATAAGGTTTTAATCAGTTTAAAGTAAGAAGAAATAATCAAACGCGTAGTTTGTTGTTTATGGTACAAAGAATACAATTTTTTGAACTTTTGGATGCCAAGATTATATATGACATAGAGAATCTTCCATTGACATTTTAATCATATTCGATGCCGCTCCGGATGAACTATAACCGATTTCCTTTTCTAAAATATTGAAAATACCTCTCTGTTTTCCATTTTAGAGATCCAGGAGATTATGTTCAATATTAGACCTAAACGGCTTTGCCCTCCATTAAAAAAATGTTTGTCTATCGATCATAAGACTCTAGAAAAGGTGTTTGCGGAATTTTGGATACAAACCAATTAGAAAAACAGAAGCAATTAACAATATTCAAGTTTGATTGTAATCCATTAAGGGGTTCACAGAATATCGTGATTACAAGCGATTTTTGATATACATGTATGACCCTTTGAACTTTGACTCATGGCCGTTAAATCTAATCTGTTCATTGGCTCTGCTAGATACATACATGTCCCGAGTTTGATAGTAATCCACCCGTCAGTATTTGCAATGCGTTCACACGCTATTTTGCATACATAATGAGCCCCATGACCTAATTTGACCCTTGACCTCATGAACTCAAAATCTAATCAGTTCATTGGCTGTGCAAGATACATATATGGCCCAAGTTTGGCGGTAATCCATCAATTGGTTCTTGAGATAACTTGATCACAAGCTATTTTTGCATACATAATAAGCCCTGTGACCTTTGACCTTATGACCCCCATATCTAATCAGTTTATTGGCTCTCCAAGATACATACATGACCTAAGTTTGGTGGTAATCCATCAATATTGGTTCTTGAGAAAACGTGATTACAAACTATTATAGCATACTACGAACCCTGTGATCTTTGACCTTTGACCTCGTGACCCCAAAATCAAATCAATTCATGAGCTCTGCAAGATACATACATGACTCAAGTTTGGTGGTAATCTATTAATTGGTTGTTGAGATAACGGGATCACGAGAACGGGACGTACGGACGACGGACAACCAGGAAACATAATGCCTCCGGCTGCTTTGTAGCGTAGGCATAACAATAAGCAACATAAATCTTTATAGGAAATAGATAACGGCAATCATTCATTAATCGATATTTAACGAGCGTTAATAAAATATGCGTGGTTAAATTTCATCCAACATTGAAAAAAAATTGATATATAAAACCATCCATAGTTTTTCAGCCCGTAGTATGTCATCTTAGCTTGATTCAAGGTAAAATACATTATCCTTTCCGCAATTCCTTTATCATTCATTTTTTAGTCCGTCTAGTTTTTCTGAATCCCTTCCTTTTGAGCTTAGAACTGTATTGACTTGACCTTAGGAGAACTTTGCATTTGTATATATTATTGTCTTGTCTTTATTGTGTGGCTTGAAGTCTAGCCTTTTATTCCATTGTCACTCATTTATTTAGTGACACCTGTTACATTACTAGAGTCAGGGGCATCTCCAAAGGGGGGGGGGGGGGGGGGGGGGGGGTGAGGGGGTGCGACTCCCCCCCCCCCCACCTGTCAGGATAATGTCGGTAAAATGAATTCAGACAAATTAGGGTTAAGAGTCGTGAACTGTACAACGAATCGTCTGCTTTCTCTAATAATTTAAGGAAACGTCAAAGCTTCCGCGCTTTGCGCGAGAGGGCGAAACTGAATCAGATAAATAGGGCTTAATAAGAGTCGAAAAAGGTACAACGAATCGTCTTCTTTCTCTAATAATTTAATGAAACTTCAAAACTTCCGCGCTTCGCGCGGAAGGGGGAAACCTCATTCCGACAAGGATTAAGAGTCGAGCACGGTTCAACGAATCGTCTACTTTTTCTAATAATTTAATAAAACGTAAAAACTTCCGCGCTTTGCGCGGGAGGGGGAGAACTGAATTCGGATAAGGATTAAGAGTCGAGAACAGTAGACTGAATCGTCTGCTTTTTCTCATAATTTAATGAAACAGGAGGGGAGATAATGAATTCAGACAAGGATTAACAGTCGAGAACGGCCGGTACACCAAATCGTCTTCTTTTTATAATAATTTAATGAAACGTCAAAGCTTTCGCGCTTCGCACAGGAGGGGGGGGGGGGGAACTTCATTCAGACAAGGATTAATAGTCGAGAACGGTACAACAAATCGTCTTCTTTTCAGAATAATTTAAGGAAATGTCTAAGCTTCCCCGCTTCGCGCGCTCTTTAAGTGATTCGCTTGCTAACTACCGCCCCTCACTAAAATAAGATCCTAGCTCAGCCCCTGCATTAAAATATATAGCTACACTGTAAAAAAATAATAGTCGAAATAACTCAATAAAATTGAGGAAAAGAATTGCCTTATTTTTATTAAGTAAATATTACCTACGGCATCTTAAGTAGAATTTACTTATTTTGCTGAATAAATTTTTACTCAGTTAAATCGAGTTACATTAACGTAAATAATTTAAGTATTGTAATCATTTTAGATAATTAAAAAAAAGGTATGATAGGATTACATATTGCACGATTTGCTACCCATCTAATCTAACAAGTAAAATCCACTAATCATTCACTACTTCTATTTAAAGGGATAGTCCACCCCAGGATTTTCTTTAGCTGACGATATAGACCTAATAATACCATGAAGAATGATACAAGTCTCATTAAAATCCATGATCACATAACGAAGATATATCGACTCTTTTATCGAAAATCAGCCGCCCCCCAAATGCAAATGCGTTACATGGGCATGAAACGATTGTGACGTATGTTGCGAGCTGCCTTCTTATTTCGGAGACATTCAATTTCGCTTTCACTTTCATTCATGATTCGTCGTGTCAGTGCGATAACAGTGTACCGCGAGCGAAAGTGAATGTCTGCGAAATAAGAAGGCAGCTCGCAACATACGTCACAATTTCGATACTATCGGTTATTTTTTGGCGATCGTTTTTTGCCCATGTAACGCATTTGCATTTGGGGGGCGGCTGATTTTCGATAAAAAAGTCGATATATCTTCGTTATGTGATCATGGATTTTAATGAGACTTGTATCATTCTTCATGGTATTATTAGGTCTATATCGTCAGCTAAAAAAAATCCTGGGGTGGACTTTCCCTTTAAGATTAATCATTATATACCTCACTTAAGAAATCCAGCCATCTGATTGGTCGAATTGCATTCATAAACTTCAACTATTTCTGTAAAATTCCCAATAACCATGGTTATTGGGAAAATAGTTCAGTCTCCATGGTTACCCCATAGGTTTACATGTTAAAAAATGGTCTGAGCGATCGAGGATACCGCGTACGTGTGCGAAAAATTGGTCGGCAATTTCAATACAATTGAATCTATATCGATATTACCGACAATTTTATCTTGCATTGTTGACATGAAGACGAAAATAAACTTCCAAAAACAAAAAAACAACATCTGCCGATAGATCTTGATCTAAATTCGTGCCAATATGCATTGCAAAAGTAAAAGAAGGGCCTGTTTATATGGAGCAGCCGCGAAGCATCCTCCACTCGAAACCGTTTTCAATCCATTTTAATATAACCCGAGCGGGTTAAGGCGCTGACTTTAGTTACATCACCTTTTGTACGCAAGAGTTCGAATCTCTTCGACAAAAGTTTTTTTATTTTTTATTTTTTATTTTTTAGTCTATTTTTTTTTGGCATATAAAAGTATTAATGACTGCTTTAATATTCGAGAAATAGTTGTTTTATTACGCTCTCGGGAAGGTTACAATTGGGCTATTGCCCTCGGCACGCCTCGGGTAATAGCACAATTCTAACCTTCCCTTGAGCGTAATAAAACAACTATTTCTCTCAAAGCAGTCATTAATACTATACTAATCACTAACACTACTTCTATTTAAGATTTACATACGCTTCAATTCGACACATATTGAAAGGCTCCAAATTTTATATATACTTGATCGTAGCATCTTAAAAGGAAAATTGGTTGACAATTTCCTGAAATATCAAGTTTTTATTTGTTTTGAACTGGGTAACAATTAAAAATTGTCTTGTCTTTGCTTAGCCATGTTAAATGAATTATTAAATGTTTTAAAGTCCTTAAATTTTCATTCAACCACAAAAAAGAATTGTTTTATTTAAAAAAGAGTTTAATTTGGTCTTAATGAATATTCATAAATTATGTAAATATTTCTATTACGCACTGCATCGGTCCTTACTTTAAAAAGATAAGAATAATCAACATAAATTGTTTGAGTATACGTATAATTTCTGATTTTGAGTTAAAATTACTAAATTAATACAAGCTGAAATTACTTAGAATTTGTATGTATTTGATTTTACTTAAATATTCCACGTATGTTCTACTTAATTGAAAGTTTGAGTTAGCAAGACTTAAATTTAGTGCGTAAGTGGCAAAACTAATGTTTTCAAGTAAATTCTACATGGAAAAAAAACGTAAAAATTACCAATGAACAAATTATTTTTTACAGTGTATGATGCTGACTAAGTTGACGAAATAATTCGTATATTTATGTCGTCGAGGAAAATGACCATTTGTGCATACGCAAGTACTATGGATAGTCCATAGGAAAAAAAATTAGCCTTCGGCCCCGGGTTATATGGTTAAATGTGTAGATATTGGGACATTTAATGTTTTCGGTAATTGGTGGCTAGTTTTGTCGGTAATCGTTGGCCTCTACACCCCGCCCACTGAAAAAGGTCCAGCGACGCCCCTGACTAGAGTGCCACACATACTTATTCTGGCAAGCACATTCCACACCCTATGGCCCGAATTCACAAAGCAAGGTTTGAGCTCAGACCAAGGTTTATGTACGTCATATGACGCGTTTCAGGTTTGAGTTCAGACCTTGGTCTGAAATGCATTTCACAAAGCCGGTTTGTCCTCAGACCAAGGTTTATGTACGTCATATGACGCGTTTCAGGTTTGAGTTCAGACCTTGGTCTGAAATTACATTTCACAAAGCAAGGTTTGTCCTCAGACCAGGTTTATGTACGTCATCAGACCCGAAATTTACAGACTGTTCAGATAGGAGGTTTGTAATTTCTCAAACCTGGTTTGAGAGCTATCAACCAATCAGGATGCAGCACTGGGTGGAGATAATTTATGCTCGATTGATTTTATCCAAATAATTCACCGCCAAAACAATCTGCGATAGTACCTGGTCAGCCCGATTTTAGTGCAATTGAAATCTGTCAATCTCTCGATCCTTTCCTTGAAATCGTAAGTATAAAACCTGTACATGTAGTCGAATCCATACTCTTCACTTTATTGACATTTCACTATGTGATATGCTTTATAACTTTCAATTTTCCATGAAATGTTCGGTGTTTTCATATCCGACGGCCTCTCAATTCCGGAGTTCAGGGACTGAGTCTGAGGGAGCTCGAGTCCAACGCCCAAGGCGGCGGCGGAGCTCGCACCCTCTGACCCGGGGCTGGAGTTGGGCATATAGCCGGGCCTACAGTAGACTATATCTGAGTAGAATGACTGTCGTGTTTAATTTTGTCTTGTTGTCAGCAATGCCATGACACATGCCAATTAGACTAGGCCTAGACCTACACTAGTTATTACAAATTCATGATAATGATAATAATACCAGGCTCTAGCCTAGGCCTGGCAATGATGTCCATCACTTGACTTGTTTCACTGGTACTGGTAGATACCTAAATAAATAGAAATTGAAGTGGCATCAGCAATGCCAATGTTCCCCAAAATGAATCACACTGACAAGCATAGACCAAAAGCTTCAGTCTCTCTATATCGCAGGTTGTTCACTGAGACTACGTCTGGCTCCACTAGACCTCCGATTATAGAATGTCAACAAATGTCAGTTTTATTATTTTTATTAAAGAAATGACCCATATCAGACGTTTATTTCTTCTTCTTCCTTTTGAGTACAGTCTACAGACCTCTTTACAGAGTATTATCGTACTAATACTGGGGATGTGTGCAGGTGGACCACTACACCGGGGTTTCCCCCTACTCTTATAGTGCAGTGGGTTCTATGAGTAGATCTATGAGTCATGAGTCTCATGACATGCAAAGCTTTTATTAAATTTAGATCTGGTTCTAATTCAGTAATTGTCTTATTTAACTGGCTTAGTCTCCAGAGCAAGGATCACCCACAAAGTCACAAGCACAAGTAACATTTCTTTATTTTAAAAACATTGTTTAAACATTTGTTTCATTTTATCTTCACTCCAGTAAAGATGGTAGAAATGCAGCTGATTCAGCATAATGAGCTGGTGTACATGGAGGAGGAGCTGGAGCAATATATAGCAGCACAACCGGGCAGAGGCCTCTGAGATTGGGAAAACCCGCTGGATGATGAGCCTTTTGTTTTAGATTGAGGTAGACCCTACTTTGAATTCAAATTCTGTAATAATTGGGAAAGTCGCCGAAAACATGGTCAAACTACTTGATGAATATTGTTAACATAGCTATAAAAAAGGGCTTCTGTTGTAAAATCCAACCCTAGTGTCGTTATTAAAATGCAGAAATATTTCAATTCATGTTGACCGCCTAAATTCACTGTTCGTTTGCCCTGCTCCGCTGGTCTGCCTACGACCGTGCAAGCCCTCAATGCCATGCACATGTGCGTTTACATAAATTTATTCAATTTCTAAGCATTTTCTGTCATATTCCATACATTGATAGATTAGTTATGATTTTTATTCTTTTACATGGTAGGTGATGGAAGCATTAATTTTCATAATTTGTGTGGGGCATTTCCCAATACTGTTATTTGGCTTTAATACATGAGGAAATTATTCAGATTATGTGTTGGAAACAAGTTTGTGATTTGTTGTTTTGTGTAAAACTACTTAAATTTTACAAAAGGTGAAGCCTTGAAGGAGATTAGAAAAGGCATGGACAATTTTGTCTTTTACGTTAAACTGATGCACACCACATCTAAAAATCAGGATAATTTTTTTTTAAAGTGACAGTGACAGTTGGGGATGCAAAAATATAATAGCATAAACCAGCAAAAAAATGATTTATTTGAATGTTTTTTTTTTTTTTTTTTTTAAGGGTAATTCGATCTAAAGGATGCATGGTGAGGAGGCGGCATGCCGTGTCACATTCATCTGTTTGCCGAATGGAGAGTAGTGAGAGATGTTTCCGAAGCTGTTGTCAGAAGAAAGGGACAAGTCATGAAGTTTCCTACAAGTTACAACAAGGCAAAAAGTGACTACTATTCAGAAGCAGTTTTTCCAGTACTGCAGATTTCCAGGAGTTGCTGTTGATGGGACACATGTTACATCAGGAGCCCTGGTGGGGCAAGAGCCAGGTACTACTTCAATAGGAAGAACAGGTACTCCATCGATGTTCAGGTGAGAATAAATGAATACATCATGACTGGATCCAGCACGGCTTTCCCTTTAGACCTTTTTTTTTGTAGGTTGCAAAATTTTCACATTAGATATATACACTCTCCAGTCTTGTGTGTTGTACATCCATGCTAATTCATTGGTGAAACAATGCAATATTTCTAGTGGCCAAATGGATATTAAAGTAATATTCCCGTACTGGTACTCATTTCACTGCCTTTGTACACAGTTAAGAATATCCAATGGATAGTTAAACTTAAAAATCCTAACACTCGTTAATATCTTTTTAACAAAAGGGAAATTTGAAAAATCAAAACTTGTCTCCATCCTTCTATTGGCAATCTGAATATGACCTCTAGATTTCTGATATTTTTTTGATGGCCATGGCAATTGGGCCACTGTTTTTGCCATTGATCAATGAAAAAAAAAGAAAAAAAGAGAAGCATGTAAATTGATCAATGGCAATTACCACTATATATTTTAAACTATAGAAAAACAAACCGGTTAATTTACCATAAAAATATGAGAGAGTGGGTACCCCCCCCCCCCCCCACACACAAAGCATTTGTTGTTGTTTTAGGCTCGAAATGTTTTGTTAAAAGTGAGATTATTTTTGTTAACATTGTTACAAGATAAACAATGAAAAACATGAGTTAACTAGATGGAATTCGACTGCGCGCAGTCGAAAATGATGCCTCCGTTATAGAGCAATTTTACAAACCAAAACAGAAAAAAAAAATTGAATTCACGTTCAATGGTAATCCATTGACAGGTTCTCAGAATATTGTGATTACAAGCAATTTCTCATATACATATATGACCCTTTGATCTTTGACCTCATGACCATAAAATCTACTCAGTTCATTGGCTCTGCAAGATGTTCTGAGTTAAATAGTAATCCATCTGTCAGTTCTAATGAGAATGCGTTACAAGCTATTTTTGCATACATAATGGGCCCATGACCTTTGACCTTTGACCTTATGAACCAAGAATCTACTCAGTTCATTGGCTCTGCAAGTAACAAACATGACCTAATTTTGGCATGAATCCATCAATCGGTTCTTGAGATAACGCGATCACAAGCTGTTTTTGCATTCATAATGTGCGCTGTGGCCTTTGACCTTTGACCTACGTGCTCCAAAATCTAATCAGATTGTCTTCCTATGGTGATACACACTATCATTAAGTTTGAAGTTTAAATCTCCAGTGGTTCTTGAGATATTATGATAACAATCTCAATGTATGGAATTTCATAAGTTGACCTCTGTGACCCTTGACCTTTGACCTACGTGCTCCAAAATCTAATCAGATCGTCTTCCTATGGTGATACATACTATCCTTAAGTTTGAAGTTTTTACATCTCCAGTGGTTCTTGAGATATGATAACAATCTCAATGTATGGAATTTCATAAGTTGACCTCTATGACCCTTGACCTTTGACCTACGTGCTCCAAAATGTAATCAGATTGTTTTCCTATAGTGATACACACTATCACTAAGTTTGAAGTTTAAATCTCCAGTGGTTCTTGAGATATCATGATAACAATCTCAATGTATGGAATTTCATAAGTTGACCTCTGTGACCCTTGACCTTTGACATACGTGCTTCAAAATCTAATCAGATCGTCTTCCTATGGTGATACATACTATCCTTAAGTTTGAAGTTTAAATCTCAAATGGTTCTTGAGATATCGCGCTAACAAACTCAATACAAGGAATTTCATAAGTTGACCTCTGTGACCTGTGACCTTTGACCTACGTACTCCAAAATCTAATCAGATCGTCTTCCTATGGTGATAAATACTATTCCCGAGTCTTAAGTTTAAATCTTAAATGGTTCTTGAGATATTGTGATAACGGTCAAACGGGACGGACGTACGGACGTACGGACGGACAACCCGAAAACATGATGCCTCTGGCACCACCTTCGGTGGCGGAGGCATAAAAATGAAGAAATACTTCATCAGTCAATAAATATAGGGTAATTAGCATTTTCTTCCAATATTTGTTGTATAAATAGATATTGAAAAGCAATTATCACATATTCAACTGCATTTGCATTAATTACCATAAATAACAAGTGAAATTTATACATTTCACGGCCTATCTGAAGTGTGAAATGAGTGAGTTTTTATAACTAATGAATGCCAACATGTTATTTCATATTGACAGGTTGTCTGTGATTATGCTGGGAAAATAACTAGTACCATTGCAAGGTGGCCTGGACTGGTAGCAGCCACGATGCCAGGATCTTTTCTGAGTGTGCACTGAATTGACAGCTTGATGCTAGGGCATATGAATAACAGTTGATTCTTGGAGATAGACTATAGGGTAGGTAGATTATTTCTTTATATGAAAACATTTGTTTATTCTTTTTCTTAATCAATCTTGTTTACTTTTTTGTTTTTGGCCAACATGTGACATGTTAGGAATGTTCATTTGGTAATATAGTAACAACTTGCATTAAGTAATTATTTCAAATGAGCTCATTTGCTTTTAAATTCAGTTCACAAATCACAATTAATGTTTTTTATATCTGGATGCAACTTGATTAGTTTGTTGTCAAGTGGAACCTCATATTTTTATATTAGTGACACAAGATTGAATAATTCCTGATTATGTGTACAATACATTGTATCCTTTTCTATAGTATTACCCCCCCCCCCCCCACCCTCTCCAGGAAAAAAATGAACAAGTTGTAATTTAGAATATTGTTTAGGATATTGTTTATTTTGTCCTTTCGATTTTGCAGGTATCCATGCCTTCTCTGCCTCATCAAAAGCCATTTCTTCATTCAGAGGTTCGACCACAGATGTGCTTTAAAGGCCATCTGTACTAGTTCAGCCAAAGAGGATTAGACAACCCAGCGAGGTCACTGACGGGTGGCTATCTCATCAATTTAGTTCTCAATTAAAATAAGAAAAAGAGGATCATGGGGGACCAACAGGCACAGATAGGGGAAGTTTTCTATATAGAGGGAGCAAGTAGCTTCAAGTAGTACAGTGAGGCTTTAACACAGGCCTTCTCAACTGGCGGCGCGCACGCCACTCGTGGCGCTTGCGGCCAGTCAGAGGGGCGCGCGGCTGTTCCCAAAAATTAATAAAAATTAAAAATTAAAGAAAGAACAACATTAAAAAATTATATTTTAAAATAAAAAAGTCGCAGTCGAAGTTGAGCCCAAAATGTAAGCAAGCCATTTTGTTTGTTTGATTTTCACTTCGTTTTGACATTTTCCGTGTTTATTGCACCAAAATAACTACATATAAATTAACTTCAAGTGTAGATTTTTGCCAGGAATTGTACTAATTATTTCACATCAATATGAAATTATGATTGATGTTTTATGGAACAAAAAGGTGTTAAAAATGCCACATCTGGGCCTCAAAAAAGCCCTAAAATCCACTAGCTTCCGGGGGCTACGCCCCCTGGACCCCACCCGGTATCGGCTCGGTAGCTACGCTCCCTCGTAACACGGTCACCAAACATACAGGTTTGCACTTCAACATCAATTAATTTTTGTTTTGGCGCTTCTAATAAACTAGTTGAGAAGGCCTGCTTTAACACTTCACACACAAAAAAGGGAGATGTGCGATTGAGCGCATATTTATTAAATGTAAGGATGAAGACGTTCCATGCGTGTTTTGTTTGATCCATGAATAACTACAAAAGATCAAGGTCCCCATCATTTAAACAAAAACAAAATTGTTATTCTACTTGAGGTAAACAAGTTTGTGATTCAATTTTCACCTTGCATGAGGTCTAAACCTTCAAATGCATCATATGACGCACATAATCCTAGGTTTGTCTACAAACCTCCTTTGGGAATTCGGGCCAATATGACCCAATTTCAAAAGTCACATTAATTTGCGCATACCTGTAAACAGCACATGTGTTTTGAATACATTAATTATGGTTTGTGAAACAAACATGTTTGAAATTCCATCCATTTAAAACAAAAATATAATTGCACACATGGTTAAATGCATTTATTGTGATTGTATAACTTTTGCGAATGGTTTGTCTTTATATAATCTGTGCTCAGTCTACCAAAGAAATATTTTTGCATGACATAATCCTAAAACAATTCTTGGCTATAACATTTTTAAAGAGTTTTTTTTTCAGTGGGCCGGGAAGGGGGGGGGGGGGGGAGAATATTTTTGATGTTATTTTTAGTTTTTAAGTATTTGTTTTCACTCTGACGGTATTTGTAATTAAGAGTTCTCTATAGATTAAATGCACCAGATTTAACTATAACTAGAACTTTAATTCGTCATGGGGACGAATTAGGTGGTCTGTTTCCAATTCTTATGATCAGTGAAAGGTCAAAAGAAAAAGAAAAATGAAAAAAAAAAATTGTTGGAGACGCCCGGACTCGAACCAGGGACCTCGAGGTCGGAAGTCAAGTGCGTTACCGATATACCAAAACATTTCCCATAGAGATTACACGTAAACGGAAAATGGAATTCTCAAATCCCACTTTGTAAGTGAAATATGAGCATGATCCCGGCATCTGATCGAAAAATAAAGGACACACTTGTGATAGCTTATTATCTCAGCTACAACATACTCAAAGCTCAGCATAAACAAAGATAAAACGACGGAGATATTGCTCGCGAAAGACGAGAATGTAGAATCCAGTTTTGAGAAAAAGTCATATCCCATAGAGAATACACGCAAAATGTGAACAATTGACATGCCTCCTTTAATCGCAAAAATACGCCATGATGCCTTTGTCAAAATGAAATATCGTGTCGACTACATTTGTAGAGAATATTCTCAGGTAGAACATATCAAAATTCGAAAGAAAATTGATCAATATTTACAGAGATACATTCAATTTTCCAAAAATCTGCTGACGTCATAATATGCAAATTGAAATTATGAGTTCGGAGGCAATTATGATGACGTCATGAGTTAATTGAGGGTCAAATGACACATGAAATCATATCTCCAACTCATGCTTTTTCCAACCATGATATAAAAATTGGAGTCAATTAACTATCTGAAGAGCTATTTTGATTTTTAAAATGGGATGTTTTTGATCAAATTTGCATTATATTGCCCATAGCAGCACGCGCAGATTTTGAACTTTGGACGCGCGCTCACGGCCTTATGAAAGGTCAAGAGTGACTGAAATTAATGTAAATTGTCATTTATGGTAAGAGGAATCTAAATCATGTAAACAAAATGAATTTGACCTTTTCCGCGCGTTATGAGCGCGCGCAACGCGCGCGGTGACACGTACGGACGGAACATTTTGAAATGCTTAAAATGACCTGATTCGTACTCTCGTTTAATGGTTAAGTGATTTTGAGCATTTTAAAATTTTGACGCGCGCGTACGTGCGCGTCATGACCTGTATGTGACCTTTGATGAGATGACTTGTTGACCCTTGACCTGAAGTATATGTGATATGAATATGAATGACCTTTGCTTATGCATCATGAAGATATGATGGATAACGTGATTTCACAAAATAGCGCCTGGATGACGTCACGATGACCTGATGACCTTGAAAAGGTTACTGTCACGTCTCATGACAATGACCTATGACTGTGTCAAAATTGAAAGAAATTAACACAACCGATCTTGAGTTAACCGATGAACAAAAAACGGGGAGAAATAAAAACTAGACATAATACTTGTTTGGAACAAGTATAGGTGGGCTGGTCGACTTAAATTTGAGACAAAATAGAGCAAAAATAAGCGAGATACTGCTAAAAAACAATGTCATGTAGATTAATGATGTGAACGAAATTCACCTTCCATAGGCATAACACGCAACTTAAGAAATTTCTGATATGTGCCCTTTAATCGTAATTTTCACTATGATGACGTGATCAAAATGAAAAATGGTGATAACTGAGCTTGTATAGAATTGTCTTAGCTACAACATATCGAAATTTGGAAGAAAATCGATCAATATTTACAGAGATACAATCAGTTTATCGTAAATATGCTGACGTCATAATATGCAAATTCGTATTTTGAGTTCTAAGGCCATTATGATGATGTCACGATACACTTAATGGCCAAATGAGACATGGAATCATATCTCCGACTCAAACTCTATCTAAATATGAAAAAAAATGAAGGTCACGGTTCATTCCAAAGAGCTATAATGGATTTTGTATAGGCATGTTTTTGCCCATATATGCTATGTATTAAAAGAGCTCGCGCGCACAGACATTTATCTTGAATTGACGCTCATCTTGTCATTAATGGTCATAAAGAGATAAACATGGTATCAAATTCCTTGAAATAATATGAGAAATTTCATGAAAGAAAAAAAAATGGCGATTCTATGTTTTGTAATGGTGTTACGCGCGAAAACGCGCGCGCATGCGCGTGTGCGCGATTTTTTATAAAATGCTTAAAATGACCTGAAACGTAGGGAAAATTAATTTGAGACGATTTTGAGCATTTTAAAATTTTGCGCGCGGACGTACGCGCAAGTGCGCGTTTTTTGACCTGAAATTGACCGGACTGATATTGACCTTCATCATGATAAATATGAATGAGAAATAACTTTTGGTTATGAAGATATGATCATGAGTTTATTTTCAGAAAATTTCACAAAATGGCGCCTAGATGACGTCATCAGTCAAGGTCAAGGTTGAAAACCTTACCGTGTTTTGTCCATATGCCTATACATATGTGTGCCAAATTTCAAGGTATTTGATTGAACCATTTCAAAGTTATCTGGTTAACAAAAAAGTGGGTCAAAATAAGAAAAATAAATAATAAATAAATAAATAAAGGCAATTTTAACAAAATTATAAGGTGGTCTGTATTAGATACAGCCCACCTGATAAAGAATAAAGAAAGAAAATTCTGACGAAAACAATAGGTGATCTGTCGATATCGACAGACCACCTAATAATAAAGAAAGAAAATTTGAACAAAAACAATAGGTGATCTGTCGAAAACGACAGACCACCTAATAAAGAAAGAAAATTCTGACGAAAACAATAGGTGATCTGTCATCGACAGACCACCTAATTAGAATTGTATACACTGCTGAGTTGAGGGGTGGGTCAATTATATTATTTGGTGGTCAGCTAGGGGAGAGTATTCGAACGAATGTTATTATTTACTGTACTAAGCGAAGTCAGAATTAAAGAACTATTATGTGCAAATTTGAATTTTCGTCACCAATTTTGTTGTATTTCTGATTTTCTTTCTGCTAATAGCGCTACAGTGAGACTTTTAATTGGCTTTCCAGAGCCTCTCTAAACCTCTAGTGGGCTATATTTCATATAAGCATGCTACAAAATTTACAAATGTGAACTGCATTGTTTGAACAAACGGTAAATTACTCTTGTGTTGCATGCTCAATTATTCATGTAAAACATGAAAACACAAATACAATACTCTTGCTTTCATATATTTACAAAGATAACAGAAATAGATATGCGTCAGATTCTCTCTCTCTCTCTCTTCCTTTTTTTTTTGGGGGGGGGGGGGGGTGTGCATAAGTGTGTGTTTGCATGGTTTTGCATTATGTGTTTCATTGCGAAAGAGAAGACAGAGAGAGAGAGAACAAAAGTGGGTAGAAAGAGAGAGGGACGGGAACAGAGAAAGAGAGAGGGAGGGAGAGAGAAAGAAAATATGGCCATAGAGGAATTTGTTTAAATTATTATTATATGGAAACGAATCATTTACCAGTTACAATTTTGATGTGAAAAAATGGCCAGTTAGGGAAACAAACGGGGAACTAGTTAAAATAATAATTGATTGACCATTCTAACAAAATAACTATATAGATCTATAGTAATTAACAAGTACAAACTTAGGACTTTTAAATATAGAAAACAATATACAAGGCAAAGCTAAAATGGCATGAAAGGAGGATGTGCGACTTGCAATCAAATTAATTAATATATTAATCACAATAAAAACTTAATTCATATTAAATCATTATTATTATTAGGTGATTTTATTGATCAGAATTTGTAGCCCCCAAAACAATAAGACTCTTACAGTTAATTTAAAAGAGCCCTTGACAACCTTAGATGTATTAATCTAACGAAGGTTTTCAGGTGCCGATATGTCAATTTGTTCTGGGTCAGATTGAGTGCTTCACCAGCACCACACAAATGTGAGTACGTGGGGCACTTTCTGCATCGGCGCGCCAGTTTGGTTCGATTAATTCATGAAAATGCAACTTAAAAGTTTATTTCAGAGTTGTTCTAACCATCATCTTTTCAAGATTGCTCATTAAGATGTCCGGATCGTACTAAGAATGCTTAGTTTAACAGTTTTTTTCAATTCTTAACATTTAAACCCTAGCCCATGAAAATTATGTTAGAAACCCTATGGCTGAGACTAGTTTTACAAACCTTGGTCTGAGGTTTGGGAATTACAGACCAAGGTTTATACAAACCTTCCTTTGTGAATTGGGTTTGAAAATAAACCAGGTTTGAGCTCAGACCAAGGTTTGTACAAACCTTGGTCTGATCAAACCGGGTTTGTCCTCAGACCTCCGTTGTGAATTCGGGCCTATGTGTTGGGATGTGCAATCACCTAATTTACTGACCACTGGTATAGATTATACAGGTATATTACACTTGCTTGCCACACCTTTTGTCATCACTTCTCCTGAGCTGTTTATACAGAGCACACATATTCTAGAGAGTCTTGAGTCGATCTACAGCAAAGCTAATTCAGCTTCATCTTAATTCTTGTTCTATTTCTTCGCTTGTTTCTTTACTCGGTTCTGAGGCCTTATTACTTTATAGAGATTATAAGTTTCTTCTTTCTTACTTAATTCGCAAAGAAGCGTCATTACTTTGTACATGGTATTACATTTTCTTTCTACGGGTACTGTGCAATAATTGAATTACTACTTGTGAGATAATATATGTCACAAGTGTCAGCATTACAACATGTGTATCTACGGGACAAGGTAGGAAAGAAACCATTTTCCATTTCTTTAATTTAGGTGATTAATTCCCTAAAGCACAAAAGGAGGATTTTTATTTCAGTCTTGGAATAGCAAAGATACATACCAGTGTCTCTCCATCGTCCATGTCAACTCGTATGATATCCGTCAAGCTGAGTGACTGGATGCGTGGTAGCGAGAGAATGGAGTGTAGTCGACACGGAGTTACGGAAAAATGCCCCATACTCAGCGTCTGGATCTGTGCAAAGACAATTTATCAGCTCACACTAAAGTGAAATCCACGATGCTATCCAATTATTGTTTTTACTAACATAAACACCTTTTAAAATCACAGGTAATATCAGACGAATCTGCATCTGAGCAACTTTATCATTCACTAAGTCTGAATATTTCGTCTCTAACAAAAGAATCAACATACTGAAATAAACCACAAAAAAAAACATTTCAATATGCATGGCATGATGTATTTCAATAGAGCTACTGAAGGTATTGTATGGGTGGGATGACATCAAAATGATATCTTCAAGAGAGTACGTTAAACTTTATTCCCTTTGTTCTCAGTAGGCTCATTTCATCTGTTTCCTTCAACGTGGATTAGTAAGCATGTTATTAATTCTTCTAAATTCACTCGACACAAAAGGACACTCCATGACTACATATTGCTTCAGATATGTGATACATTTGTCACTGGACAAACACACGAGTTGACATTGTGAGCGCCATATTGTTGATATCAGGTATATTTTAAAAGAAAATTGTGAGAACAGCCTTAGGCAATAGTTGTTACCTGATAACTTAGTCACGTGGAATACGGTTAAAATCAGTTAAATCATGAAGTTATCACATTAATCGGTTCTTAATGCGTTGTAAACGAAAACAAAAACGTTATGATCCAAATATTCGTGGTAACAGAAAGTATTTATTTACTGTTACAAACTATTAGTTGAGGAATACATCAGAAGTATTTTTCATTTGATTATTCTAGTTAATAAATTTTTATAGCTTAATTACCTTTATCAATAAATCGAAGAAATGAACACCGAGGTAATATGTTTGGTTTTTCATAGTAGGCCTGTTAGAATCTAACATTTCTACATTACCCAAAAGTAAAGAATAACCATCTGTCTATAGTCAATAATGTTAATTATATAACAAGTAATGTATCCTATATTTTTAGTTCCATGTTTACATTTAATAATAATAATAATAATAATAATAATAATAATAATAATAATAATAATAGCCTAATAGTCCACTCCAAATTTTATTAAACCGAAACGGAAATTCTTTTTGCCCAATTGATCGTGAGCCCGGCAGCCACTGAGCAGCGCCAGATCGACGTTGCTCTATCCCTTATTGTTGAACGCCAAACAAGGTAGCAACAACTCCCATCTTTTAACGTCTTTTGGTATGACGCGGCCGGGGTGCGAATTTGCAATTCCCAAACCATTCAGCTATGGGAGACTTTATGAGCAACGTGATTGGTCGAGAGAAGAAATAAATATTTCGTCATTTACTGCACGCTCGGGCTCGCTCACAGCTGACACAGACACACAAACACTCACAGTGTTAGTCTGCAAGCACATACTCTAATTTGACACTGTACGAATTACATTTGCCAGTATGTTAACTCATAGCCTGCCATAAGGCTGCTCGCACGCTATTGTTACTCTGCTTCTTGCATGCTAGCACGCATTCGTAATAGCAGTTATTGTTCATGTCCATTGGACTGTGCCTAGTGTTTTGCACGCGCTATTGTTAGTACCATCGCGTTAATCCGATTATCTCGTTATAAATCTGGCACTGGGGGGATTAGCCCTGTTGCAGGATAAGAGTTAATGCAGTTTTAAGAAGAATTAGCCACCAAAAATGTGATATCCTGTAGTCTATCCTGTTTGAACAATACTCATGGCTAGATTTAATTTTGGAAACTTTCTCT
Organism: Strongylocentrotus droebachiensis; assembly: GCA_035222895.1. Classification (NCBI taxonomy): domain Eukaryota; kingdom Metazoa; phylum Echinodermata; class Echinoidea; order Camarodonta; family Strongylocentrotidae; genus Strongylocentrotus; species Strongylocentrotus droebachiensis. The sequence goes on from JAVYIG010011051.1 coordinate 46,246, forward strand.
AGTTTTACCATTTTAATCTGTTTGAGGATTTCTGACCTGGAAATTTTGTCATGCCTAATCCTTTCATCAAACTCTGATTATTAGAACAACTGCTGGGCCTCTCTGCAACCCCTTTTTTCCCTCAGACTCAAGCTCTCATTTATACATAGACATCTAGACTAGTAAAGTTAGACTCCCCCCCCCCCCCCTCCCCCAATAAATAATGTTCCATTTTTTATTTTTTATCATTGGTCTATAGAATTTGGGGTCTAGATCTAAAAAAAAAAAAAAAAAATCATCCAATCGATATCTCTATTTCATTAGAACATACTTGTATCTATTTAAAAAGATCTATCATCCAAATCTACATGTAACTTGTGTTATTGTCTATGTTCAAACAATGCATGGCTAGGCTCAACAAAACACTCAGGACTGCACATGTTGTTAGGTACAATGCACTTCACACGCGAGCTAGCTACAGGCACATACAGGCCCACTGTTATCCATTGTTTATGTGCAGCCCATTCATGCAAACATCATTCCAAAAGTCATAGACACGGATCTGATCATGGCGACTTTATAATAAAATAATTAAATACAGGGTCTAAATATCAACTTACATGCAGATTTGGAAAATCATTTTGAAGATTTGATGGTTCACTCGGACTTGGCCCCAGACACATTTGCACCGCATAATGAGATGGCTCGCGTCGATGTGGGCGTGTCTTTATAACTTTTTTAACCAATCACGTTGCTCAAAATGTTTCCCATAGCTGAATGGTTTGGGAATCGCAAATTCGCGGCCGGCGTTCGTACCCACGACCTCCCGGTTGTGAGGCGCACGCTCTACTAACTGAGCCGACACTCCGGTCCAAGTTCTGCTGCGGAACATCCCAAATCAACCAAACCACTCCGGTTAAGTAAGGAGGGGCATCATTCTCCTCAAATGAGTACGTAATGTTTCTTACTTTTCAATCCTTTAAACAATGGGCAAGAATTCTAATATCTCTATCTGATGAGATAAAGATCTAAGAAATTGCAAGGAAAGATCAAGAAATAATAAATACAAGAAAATAGTCTACGAGAAAACATTGGCAGGGCCTGAGAAAGCAAAAAACAGCGAACTTGAGAGAGGATAAGAATAAGAGAGAGAGAGAGAGAGACAGACAGACAGAGATGGAGAAAAAAGGCCGAAAGGGAATTTGGAGTGGTAAGAGAAAAGAAAGACGAGATGAATAAAAACAAACAAATGTAATTAATTATAGCTAGTCAGAAAAGAGAAACCGTGTCTTTTTAAACAAAATAAAACTGTTTTTTCCGTCTATTTACAATATACATGTAAATCAACTTCTTGCGACTATTGACAAAATTTAAGTGACTTCTAAAAATAGAATGCGAATTACTAGGATAAGTAATTTTATACACACTATTTATAAATCTATATCATTATGACACCAAAGTTCATTCTATTCACATGATTTGTTTCCTTGTAAGCATGGCCAACGATGTATTATATTGATATGAGCGTGCTCGATTATAATGTTAAAGGTAATAACAAGTTTTGGTATGGGGTCATGAATTTGGTTCAAATGAACATATTGGAAACATATGCGATCCTACCATGAACAGTGATGGTTGTCCCGGTTGAAATCGAGTCTAAAGTGATGATATTGTAAATAATAAACTCTTTATGTTGTATAGCGCCCTCTCAAGGTCAATATATTAATTTAGCTATAAAACAATGTTATTTGACTAAAACCGACCGAGCAGAGACCTCTCACGTAATTAGAGGATGCAGCAGAACCAAGATCCGCGTTCTTGTGCATTAGCTTCTCAAGCTGGTGATGTGACAGGACAGGGTGAAAAAGGAGAAAAGTACTTTGAAGCATAGACGTCATGTCAAATTTAATCTGGCTCCCGTTCTCCCTCTTTTATGTCTTAGGATGTTCCTTATTTTTCTCTAGCTCTTTCCTTTGCCATTTGTATTCTTATTTCACCCCTATACCATGTTTCCTTACTATCCTCTCTCCTTCCAAGTGCATGCATTCTGATTCCTCTTTTATCCCTCTGTCAAGCCCACTCGTCACCGGTGTGTTGGCTCAGTCAGTAGAGCGTCCGCCTCACAACTGGGAGGTCATGGGTTCGAACCCCAGCCGCGTCATACCAAAAGACGTTAAAAGACGGGAGTTGCTGCTACCTATACATAGTTAATTTCTTTTAAAAAATGTTACATACTATTTATAGGATAAGTAATTTTTCCTTTTCAGCGTGGCCAAATAATCAATTATATTGATATGAGAGTGCTAGTGGCTAATTAAAATAAACAATGTCTTTAAAAAAAAGTATAAACAAACAGTTACCCATAAGTAGGCCAATGTTGAATTTGAAGAATGGAAAAATATTTCGAAACGAACCGTTTCTAATTAATCGTGTCTGGTATACCTTTGATCTTGATGCCACAGTGGCCATCGTCGAGTAGAACTCTTCACTCAGTTCCACACGGTACAGATACAGTGATCGAAGATTTGGCATGGAGCAGAGACCTCTCGCGTAATGAGAGGATGCAGCAGAACCCAGATCTGCGTCCCTGTGCGTTAGCTCTTCAACCTGTTGATGTTACAGGACAGGTTGAATAGAGTGAATAGTATTATCAAGTATAGAGGCCATGTCTAATTTGTATATTTTCTTTCTTAATAACATAACAACATTAGCCTCTACTTAAGCCTTTAGAGCAAGTAACCGGGAAGGGAGAGAGATAGAGAGAGAGGGAGACCGGCACAGAGACAAAGACATAATGAGAGACAGAGAGAAATAGAGAAAAAACCAAGGGAAATGTGTGTGGTAAGAGCACAGAAAGACGAGGTGAAGAAAGACAAACAAATGTGATTAATCATAGATAGTTAGAAAAGAGAGACCGTGTCTGTTCAATCAGAATACAAATGATATGTTCATCTATTTACAATGCACATGTAAAATTAATTTTCTGCGACTATTGGCAAACTATAATTAATTTCTTCAAAAGAATGATACATACTATTTATAGGATAAGTAATTTTATAAACGCTTTTGTATTATTCTATATCATTCTTACACCAAAATGTGTTCTACTCACATGATTTATTTCCTTGTCAGCATGGCCAAATAATTAATTATATTGTTATGAGAGTGCTAGTGGCTAATTAAAATAAACAATTTCTTTTTAAAAAGTGTGAAAAACAGTTACCCATAATTATGTGGAATTTGAAGAATGCAAAAACTATTTGGAAACAAATCGTTTCCAATACAAATCTTGTTTGGTATACCTTTGATCTTGATGCCTCACAGGCCAACGTCGAGTAGAACTCATCACTCAGCTTCACACTCCCCAGCTCCAGTGATCGAATATTCGACATAGAGCAGAGACCTCTCGCGTAATGAGAGGATGCAGCAGAACCCAGATCTGCGTTCTTGTGGCTTAGCTCCTCAATCTGGTGATGTGACAGGACAGGGTGAAAGAGGAGAACAGGTTGAATAGAGTGAATAGTGTTATCAAGCATTGACAACATGTCACATTCAAATATTCTCAATTACAGTAATGTAACATTATATCAACCTGTACTTAGGCTTTTAAAGCAAGGGAAAGAGAAGGGAGAGAGATAGACAGAGAGGAACAGAGACACATACAGAGAAAAAACCCTGGAGGGAAATGAGTGTGGTAATAGAAAGACGAGATGAAGAAAGACAAACAAATGTGATTATCATCGATAGTTAGAAAAGAGCGACCGTGTCTGTTCAATCAGAATTAAAGTGTTATATATGTTTATTCACAATCCACTTGCAGCATTTATTTCCTGCAACTACTGATGAAATTTAAACAAGCCAACGCAAAGCGTAGCATCTCTTTGCCGAGTACAAAATAATTGTCTATATATACGTCAGACATTCTATTAAAATCCACCCAACATTTCTTAAAGAGAAGGTTGAGTTCTGGGGAGAGGTGAACAATACTTTGTGAGCTTTATCATTGTTATGATGATGCAAGTGTGGAAGAACATTGGAGGAAACTAGATGGAACTTTTACTGCGCGCAGTCGAAAATGATGCCTCCGTCATAGAGCAATTTTACAAACCAAAACAGAAGAAATTTTTAAAATTCAAGTTCAATTGTAATCCATTAACAGGTTCTCAGAATATCGTGATTACAAGCAATTTCTCATATACATATATGACCCTAAAATCTACTCAGTTCATTGGCTCTGCAAGATGTCCTGAGTTAAATAGTAATCCATCTGTCAGTTCTAATGAGAATGCGTTCACAAGCTATTTTTGCATACATAATGAGCCCATGACCTTTGACCTCATGACCCAAGAATCTACTCAGTTCATTGGCTCTGCAAGATACATACATGATCTAAGTTTGGCAGGAATCCATCAATCTGTTCTAATGATAATGCGATCACAAGCTATTTTTGCATACATAATGAGCCGCATGACCTTTGACCTTGACCTCATGACCCCAAAATCTTATCAGTTCATCGGCTCTGCAAGTAACATACTTGACCTAAGTTTGGCAGGAATCCAACAATTGGTTCTTGAGATAACGCGATGACGAGCTGTTTTTGCATACATAATGAGCCCTGTGACCTTCGACCTTTGACCTTGTGACCCCAAAATCTAATCAGTCCATCAGCTCTGCAAGATACATACATGACCAAAGTTTGGCAGGAATCCGACAATCAGTTTTTCAGATAACGCGATCACAAGCTGTTTTGCATACATAGTGAGCCCTGTGACCTTTGACCTCGTGACCCCAAAATCTAATCAGTTCATCAGCTCTGCAAGATACATACATGACCAAAGTTTGGCAGGAATCCGACAATCAGTTTTTCAGATAATGCGATCACGAGCTGTTTTGCATACATAATGAGCCCTGTGACCTTTGACCTCGTGAACTCAAAATCTAATCAGTTCATCAGCTCTGCAAGATACATACATGACCAAAGTTTGGCAGGAATCCATCAATCGGTTCTTCAGATAACGCGATCACGAGAACGGGAAGTACGGACGTACGGACGTACAGACGTACGGACGGACGGACGGACAACCCGAAAACATAATGCCTCCGGCTACTTCGTAACGGAGGCATAAAAATGTTCGTTGAAAAACATGGCTCTTCAAAAGCCTTCATATTCTAAATATGACAAGTAACAGCTTAAAAATGAGGACCGATTTTATGCCACATGTTTGTGTTCTCCCATATACTTCTTTCTGTGTACAGTGCTTGTTACTTTACCAAGACTGGGTCAAATTTCTGATAATTTTGATGACTCCAGAACCATGCAGTACACACCAAATACTTATATATGCTAACTCAACTTTGTTTTTAAGTTATTAAACAAAAAACACATTTTGTGCATACATAATTACTGTAGCTATTGCATATTTAATGAGCTGTGACCTTTAACCTTTGACGTATTTACCCAACAACATTATGTTATTAAAAAAAAAAAACATTTTTGTACATATAATTAAATATTTTCGTATTTTTAATGAGCTATGACCTTTGACCTACATACTCCCAAATCGAACTTAGGCTGTGTTTTTATACCATGTACCTTCATATCAAATTTAATTAAAAATCTGTCAAACATTACTAAAGTTATCGAAAGGAAAACGTTTTCTTACGGAAAGACTGAAGTATTATGGTACAAAGGAAGGTCGGAGGGACAGACAGCAGCGTTACTATTTCCCCTCCGACTTCGTCGGCGATGGGATAATAATCTCTAAGTATAGAATGCGAAATACCTTTTATAATATAAATCATTTTACACACGCTTTGTTATGAATATATTTCTTAATTACACAAAATTTCATTTTATTCACATGATTTGTGTTTTTGTCAGCATGGCCAAAATTATTATATTGATATGAGAGTGCTCGTGACTTATGTTTATGTATAATTTCTGGTTAAAAAGTGTGCAAATACAGCTCCCCCATATGAGGAATTTCAAGAATTTAAAATTATTTGGGTATACCATTGATCTTGATGCCTCAGAGGCCATCGTCGAGTAGAACTCATCACTCAGCTTCACATAGTCCAGATCCAGTGATCGAAGATTTGGCATGGAGCAGAGACCTCCCGCGTAATGAGAGGATGCAGCAGAACCCAGATCTGCGTACCTGTGCACTAGCTCCTCAATCTGGTGATGCAACAGAACATGTTGAATAGAGTGAATAGTATTATCAAGCATAGATGACATGTCTGATTTAAATATTCTCATTGTTATCAATGTAACATTATCAACCTCTACTTAGGCTTTTAAAGCAAGGGAAAGAAAAGGGAGGGAGAGAGAGAGAGAGAAAGAGAGAGAAAAACCGGGACAAGCAGATAAAGAGAAAAAAACCCGGAGGGAAATGAGTGTGGTAATAGCAACAAAAAAAAACTAAGACGAAGAAAGACAAACAAATGTGATTGATTATAGATAGTTAGAAAAGTTGAGACCGTGTGTTTAATCATAATAAAAATGTTCAATCAGAATAAAAGTGTTATATCCCTTTATTTACAGTACACTTGTAATATTCATTTCCTGCAACTACTGACAAAATGTAAATGATTTCTAAATATAAAAATGCGAAATACTAATATAGGAAAAGTAATTTTATACACGTTTTTGTATTGATATACAGTGCGTCCCAGAAAAAACAAAACCGAAAAGTATCGACGTTTTATCATAACTTAATCACAACCCTAATTAATGAATGATACATATTTGGAAAGCTTAGAGTCTCCTCTTTCAGTTGATGCTACTCACGTGATGCATATTTCACGCATGAGTGATTAAAAGCAATTTGAAGGAACGAAACCAAAAAGTAATTTGGCGGGCGGTATCTGAATTTCAAAGAAAAATGCATATTTCTAGAAAGTTCATTTTCTGCTCTTTCATATGATACCTCAATCAAGAAAAATGAGCCAGGAATAACAAAGTTCTGTTTGTTTAAAGTAGCCCTTACATTTTCATAATTTTAACAAACGAATTCGTTTTCACTGGGTGCCTGGCGTAGCAATAAGCAGATTTAACAAAAGACTTAACTCCGTTTCGTTGACAATCAGCCATGCATGAAGACTCTCGTCTACGGCTGATTGTCGACGAAACGGAGTTGAGTCTTTTGTTACTTTCGTTTATTGATACGGCAGGCAGCCAGTGAAAACGAATTCGTTTAATAAAATTATGGAAATGCAAGCACTACTTTAAACAAACAGAACTTTGTCATTCCTCGCTCATTTTTCCTGATTGAGGTGTCATATGAAAGGGCAGAAACTCAACTTTCTAGAAATGTGAATTTTTCTTCGAAACTCAGATACCGCCCGACAAATGTCTTTTTGGTTTCCTTCCTTCAAATTGCTTTTAATCACTCATGCATGAAATATGCATTTTCTGAGTAGCATCACATGAAAGAGGAGACTCTAAGCTTTCCAAATATGTATCATTCATTAATTATAGTTGTGATTAAGTTATGATAGAACATCGATACTTCTCGGTTTCGTTTTTTCTTGGACGCACTGTATATCATTATGACCCCAAAGTTCATTTTACTCACATACTTTGTTTCCTTGTCAGCATGCCAAACTATTTGTTATATTGATATTAGAGTGCTATATAGTGACTTATGTTTACAAATTGTGTGCGTTAGCTTCTCAAACTGGTGATGTGACAGGACAGGGTGAAAAAGGAGAATAGTTCTTTGAAGCATAGAAGACATGTCAAATTTCAGCTCCATATGAGATCCTTTAAAAAAACGTCCAGACCACCTTAATCTTCTTTAGTGACGAATTCATATCTCGTATTGTTATTAGAGTGCTAGTGACTTATGTTTATCTATAATTTCTTTTTAAAAAGTGTGAAAATTGAGGAATGCAATACTATTTGGAAACATATTGTTTCTAATACGAATCGTATTTTAGTTAACCTTCGATTGTGATGCCTCAGAGGCCATCGTCGAGTAGAACTCATCACTAAACGTCACACAGTGCAGACGCAGTGATCGAAGTTTTGGCATAGAGCAGAGACCTCTCCCGTAATAAGAGGATGCAGCAGAACCCAGATCTGCGTATTCGAGCATTAGCTCCTCAATCTGGTGATGTGACAGGACAGGGTGAAAAAGGAGAATAGTACTTTGAAGCATAGACGACATGTCAAATTTAATCTGGCTCCCGTTCTCCCTCTTTTATGTCTTAGGACGTTCCTTAATTTTCTCTAGCTCTTTCCTTTGCCATTTGTATTCTTATTTCACCCCTATACCATGTTTCCTTACTATCCTCTCTCCTTCCAAGTGCATGCATTCTGATTCCTCTTTTATCCCTCTGCCCAGCCCACTCGTCACTGGTGTGTTGGCTCAGTCAGTAGAGCGTCCGCCTCACAACCGGGAGGTCGTGGGTTCGAACCCCAGCCGCGTCATACAAAAAGACGTTAAAAGACGGGAGTTGCTGCTACCTATATATAGTTAATTTCTTTTAAAAAATGTTACATACTATTTATAGGATAAGTAATTTTTCATTGTCAGCATGGCCAAATAATTAATTATATTGATATGCGAGTGGCTTATTAAAATAAACAATTTTTTTTTTAAAAGTGTGAAAAACAGTTACCCCATAATTATGTGGAATTTGAAGAATGCAAAAACTATTTGGAAAAAATCGTTTCAAATACAAATCTTGTTTGGTTTACCTTTAATCTTGATGCCTCACAGGCCATCGTCGAGTAGAACTCATCACTCAGCTTCACACTCCCCAGCTCCAGTGATCGAAGATTCGGCATGAAGCAGAGACCTCTCGCGTAATGAGAGGATGCAGCAGAACCCAGATCTGCGATCTCGTGCGTTAGCTTTTCAAGCTGGTGATGTGACAGGACAGGGTGAAAAAGGAGAACAGGTTGAATAGTATTATCAAGTATAGACGCCATGTCTAATTTGAATATTTGCTTTCGTCATTATTATAACAACATTAACCTCTACTTAAGTCTTTAGAGCAAGTAACCGGGAAGGGAGGGAGAGAGAGAGAGAGAGGGGGGGGGGGGGGGGGGGGGAGGGGGGAGACCGGCACAGAGACAGAGACATAATGAGACACAGAGAAAAATAGAGAAAAAACCCAAGGGAAATGTGTGTGGTAAGAGCAAAGAAAGACGAGATGAAGAAAGACAAACAAATGTGATTAATCATAGATAGTTAGAAAAGAGAGACCGTGTCTGTTCAATCAGAATAAAAATGTTTCATCCATCTATTGACAATGCACATGTAGAATTAATTTTCTGCGACTATTGGCAAACTATAATTAATTTCTTCAAAAGAATGTTACATACTATTTATAGGATAAGTAATTTAATAAACGCTTCTGTATTATTCTATATCATTCTTACACCAACATTTGTTCTACTCACATGATTTATTTCCTTATCAGCATGGCAAAATAATTAATTATATTGATATGAGAGTGCTAGAGGCTAAATAAAATAAAATTTCTTTTTAAAAAGTGTGAAAAATAGTTACCCCATAATTATGTGGAATTTGAAGAATGCAAAAACTATTTTGAAAAAATCGTTTCCAATACAAATCTTGTTTGGTATACCTTTGATCTTGATGCCTCACAGGCCATCGTCGAGTAGAACTCATCACTCAGCTTCACCTTCACCAGCTTCAGTGATCGAATATTCGACATAGAGCAGAGACCTCTCGCGTAATGAGAGGATGCAGCAGAACCCAGATCTGCGTTCTTGTGGCTTAGCTCCTCAATCTGGTGATGTGACAGGACAGGGTGAAAGAGGAGAACAGGTTGAATAGAGTGAATAGTGTTATCAAGCATTGACAACATGCCACATTCAAATATTCTCATTTTCAGTAATGTAACATAATATCAACCTCTACTTAGGCTTTTAAAGCAAGGGAAAGAGAAGGGAGAGAGATAGACAGAGAGGAACAGAGACACATACAGAGAAAAACTCTGGAGGGAAATGAGTGTGGTAATAGAAAGACGAGATGAAGAAAGACAAACAAATGTGATTATCATCGATAGTTAGAAAAGAGCGACCGTGTCTGTTCAATCAGAATTAAAGTGTTATATATGTTTACTTACAATCCACTTGTAGCATTTATTTCCTGCAACTACTGATGAAATTTAAACAAGCCAACGCAAAGAGTAGCGTCTCTTTGCAGAGTACAAAATAATGGTCTATATATACGTCAGAAATTCTATTAAAATCCACTGAACATTACTTAAAGAGAGGGTTGAGTTCTGGGCGGAGGTGAACAATACTTTGTGAGCATTATCATTGTTATCATGCAAGTGTGGAAGAATATTAGAGGAAAGAATGTTCCTTGAAAAACATGGCTCTTCAAAAGCCTTCATATTCTAAATATGACAAATAACAGCTTAAAAATGTGGCCCGATTTTATGCCACATGTTTGTGTTCTCCCATATACTTCTTTCTGTGTACAGTGCTTGTTACTTTACCAAGACTGGGCCAAATTTCTGATCATTTTGATGACTCCAGAACCTTGTAGTACACACCATATATGCTAACTCAACTTTGTTTTTAAGTTATCAAAGAAAAAACACATGTTTTGCATACATAATTACTGTAGCTATTGCATATTTAATGAGCTGTGACCTTTGAACTTTGATGTATATACTCAACAACATTATGTTATTGAATAAAAACCACATTTTTGTACATATAATTAAATATTTTCGTATTTTTAATGAGCTATGACCTTTGACCTACATACTCCCAAATCAAATTTAGGCTGTGTTTTTATACCATGTGCCTTTATATCAAATTTAATTAAAAATCTGTCAAACATTACTAAAGTTATCGAACGGAAAACAGTTTTCTTACGGAAAGACTGAAGCATATGGTAGAAAGGAAGGTCGGAGGCGTTACTATTTCCCCCCGACTTCGTCGGCGAGGGGATAATAATCTCTAAGTATAGAATGCGAAATACTTTTTTATAATATAAATCATTTTACACACGCTTTGTTATGAATATATATCTTAATTACACCAAATTTCATTCTATTCACATGATTTGTGTTCTTGTCAGCATGGCCAAAATTATTATATTTATATGAGAGTGCTCGTGACTTATGTTTATGTATAATTTCTGGTTAAAAAGTGTGCAAATACAGCTCCCCCATATGAGGAATTTCAAGAATTCAAAATTATTTGGGTATACCATTGATCTTGATGCCGCAGAGGCCATCGTCGAGTAGAACTCATCACTCAGCTTCACACTCTCCAGAATTAGTGATCGAAGATTTGGCATGGAGCAGAGACCTCCCGCGTAATGAGAGGATGCAGCAGAACCCAGAGCCGCGTGCATGTGCACTAGCTCCTCAATCTGGTGATGTAACAGAACATGTTGAATAAAGTGAATAGTATTATCAAGCATAGATGACATGTCTGATTTAAATATTCTCATTGTTATCAATGTAACATTATCAACCTCTACTTAGGCTTTTAAAGCAAGGGAAAGAAAAGGGAGGGAGAGAGAGAGAGAGAAAGAGAGAGAAAAACCGGGACAAGCAGATAAAGAGAAAAAAACCCGGAGGGAAATGAGTGTGGTAATAGCAACAAAAAAAAACTAAGACGAAGAAAGACAAACAAATGTGATTGATTATAGATAGTTAGAAAAGTTGTAACCGTGTCTCTTTAATCATAATAAAAATGTTCAATCAGAATAAAAGTGTTATATCTCTTTATTTACAGTACACTTGTACTATTCATTTCATGCAACTACTGACAAAATTTAAATGATTTCTAAATATAAAATGCGAAATACTAATATAGGAAAAGTAATTTCATACACGTTTTATTTATATATATATCATTTTGACCCCAAAGTTCATTTTACTCACATACTTTGTTTCCTTGTCAGCATGCCAAACTATTTGTTATATTGATATTAGAGTGCTATATAGTAGAAGTGGAATAGTACTTTGAAGCATAGAAGACATGTCACATTTCAGCTCCATACGAGATCCTATAAAAAAACGTCCAGACCACCTTATTCTTCTTTAGTAACAAATTCTTATCACGTATTGTTATTACAGTGCTAGTGACTTATGTTTATATATAATTTCTTTTTAACAAGTGTGAAAATTGAGGAATGCAATACTATTTGGAAACATATTGTTTCTAATACGAATCGTGTTTTAGTTAACCTTCGATTGTGGTGCCTCATCGGCCATCGCTGAGTAGAACTCATCACTAAGCTTCACACAGTGCAGACGCAGTAATCGAAGTTTTGGCATAGAGCAGAGACCTCTCCCGTAATAAGAGGATGCAGCAGAACCCAGATCCATTTTTAAATGCATTAGCTTCTCAAGCTGGTGATGTGACAGGACAGGGTGAAAAAGGAGAATAGTACTTTGAAGCATAGACGACATGTCAAATTTAATCTGGCTCCCGTTCTCCCTCTTTTATGTCTTAGAATGTTCCTTAATTTTCTCTAGCTCTTTCCTTTGCCATTTGTATTCTTATTTCACACCTATACCATGTTTCCTTACTATCCTCTCTCCTTCCAAGTACATGCATTCTGATTCCTCTTTTATCCCTCTGTCCAGCCCACTCGTCACCGGTGTGTTGGCTCAGTCAGTAGAGCGTCCGCCTCACAACCGGGAGGTCGTGGGTTCGAACCCCAGCCGCGTCATACCAAAAGACGTTAAAAGACGGGAGCTGCTGCTACCTTGTTTGGCGTTCAGCAATAAGGGAGAGAGCTATGTTGATCTGGCGCTGCTCAGTGGCTGCCGGGCTTACGATCAATTGGGCAAAAGGAATTTCAATTTTCGGTTTAATAACATTTGGAGTGGACTTTAAAAGATTATTAGTATTATGTATTTTTTGCATGACTATCCCCCGTCTCCCTCTCTCCTTTCTCTATCAACTGCCATACACCTGTTTCTCTCTCTCTCTCTCTCTCTCTTCATCTTTCCATATGAGATCCTTTAAAAAAACGTCCAGACCACCTTATTCTTCTTTAGTGACGAATTCATATCTCGTTTTGTTATTAGAGTGCTAGTGACTTATGTTTATATATAATTTTATTTTTTAAAGTGTGAACATTGAGGAATCCAATACGAATCGTGTTTTAGTTAACCTTCGATTGTGATGCCTCATCGGCCATCGCTGAGTAGAACTCATCACTCAGCTTCACACTGTAGAGACCCAGTGATCGAAGATTCGGCATGGAGCAGATACCTCTCCGTAATGAGAGGATGCATCATGACCCAGATCTGCGTTCTTGTGCGTTATCTTCTGAATCTGGTGATGTGACAGGGCAGGGTGAATAGTGAATAGTATTATTAAGCATGTCAAATTTAAATATTCTCATTGTCATTACTGTAACATTATCAACATCTACTTAGGCTTTTAAAGCAAGGGAAAGAGAAGGGAGAGAGAGAGACAGAGACACAGAGAGAGAGAAGGAGAGATAGAGAGATAGAGACCGGGACAGAGACAGATTAAGATAAAAAACATGGAGGGAAAGGAGTGTGGTAATAGCAAAGAGAGACGAGACGAAGAAAGACAAACAGATGTGATTAATTATAGATAGTTAGAAAAGAGAGACCATGTCTGTTCAAACAGAATAAAAGTAGTTTATCCATTTAATTACAATGCACTTGTAAAAAAGTGTGAAAAACAGTTGCCCCATCATAAGTTTGGCTTGGAGAATCCAAAACAATTTGGAAACAAATTTTTTCAATACAAATATTGTTTGGGTATACCTTTGATCTTGATGCCTCAGAGGCCATCGTCGAGGAGAACTCATCACTCAGCTCCACACGGTCCAGATACAGTGATCGAAGATTTGGCATAGAGCAGAGACCTCTCGCGTAATGAGAGGATGCAGCAGAACCCAGATCTGCGTTCTTGTGGCTTAGCTCCTCAATCTGGTGATGTGACAGGACAGGTTGAATAGAGTGAATAGTATTATCAAGTATAGACGACATGTCACATTTAAATATTCTCATTGTCATTAATGTAACATCAATAACCTCTACTTTAATTAAAGCAAGAGAAAGATAAAAGGGGAGAGAGACAGACAGAAAGAGAGAGATAGAGAGAGAGAGAGGGGGTAAGAGCAATAAAAGACGAGTTGAAGAAAGTCAAACATGATTAATTATGAATAGTTGGAAAAGAAAGGAAGTGCCTGTTGAAGTACAATAAAATGGTTATATCCGTCTATTTACAATGCACACGTGAAATTAAATTCCTGGGACTACTGACAAAATTTATTTATTAATAAAGAATGCGAAATGATATATATGGGATACAGGATACGTGCTTTAAAAAAAACTCTTTTATATGAATCTATATCATTATTTCACCATAGTTCATTCTATTCACATAATTTGTTTCCTTGTCAGCATGGCCAAACTATTTGTTATATTGATATGAGAGTGCTAATGACTTATGTTTATAAATAATTTCTTTTTAAACAGTGTGAAAATACAGCGACCCCATATGTTGAATTTGAAGAATGCAATACTATTTGGAAACATATTGTTTGCAATACGAATCGTGTTGGGTATACCTTTGATTGTGATGCCTCAGAGGCCATCGCTGAGTAGAACTCATCACTCAGCTTCACACTGTCCAGATACAGTGATCGAAGATTTTGCATGAAGCAGAGACCTCTCGCGTAATGAGAGGATGCAGCAGAACCTAGATCTGCGTTCTCGTGCGTTAGCTTCTCAATCTGGTGATTTGACAGGACAGGTTGAATAGAGTGCATATTATTATCAAGTATAGACGACATGTCAAATTTAAAGATCCCAATGTCAACAATGTAACATCATTAAAAACTACTTAGGCTTTTAAAGAAAAGGAAAGAGAAGAGAGAGAGAGAGAAAGACACGGAAAGAGACAGATTAAGAGAAAAAAACAGGAGGGAAATGAGTGTAGTAATAGCTAAGAAAGACAAACACATGTGATTAATTATATATATAGTTAGAAAAGAGAGACCGTGTCCGTTCAATAAAAAAAGTGTTATATCCGTTTCATTAAAATTAACTTGTATTACAGGACATCAAAGTTCATTCTATTCACATGATTTGTTTCCTTGTCAGCATGGCCAAAATATTTGTTATTAGGTGGTCTGTCATCGACAGACCACATATTAATTTCGTCAGAATCTTCTTTCTTTATTAGGTGGTCTGTCATCGACAGACCTTCTATTGATTTCATTAGAATTTTCTTTTTTTCTTTCTTTTTTATTTATCCGCAATTTTTTGTGCCGGTAATAACATAACTCAAGATCGCAAGAGTCTATTTCTTTCCATTTTGGCACAGTCATAGGTCATTGTCATAAGACGTGACAGCGACATTTCCAAGGTCATCAGGTTATCGTGACGTCATGCAGGCGCCATTTTGTGGTTCTTTTTTTTTACATTCAAGTTATTGTCATATCTTCATAACGGAAAGTCATTTATTAGGTGGTCTGTTCTAGACAGATCACCTATTGTTTTCGTCAGAATTTTCTTTCTTTATTATTCTTTATTAGGTGGTCTGTCGTAGGACAGATCACCTATTGTTTTCGTCAGAATTTTCTTTCTTTCTTTATTAGGTGGTCTGTCGTAGACAGACTACCTATTGATTTCGTCAAAATTTTCTTTCTTATTCCTTATTCTTTATTCTTTATTAAACGAATTCGTTTTCACTGGCTGCCTGCCGTATCAATAAACGAAATTAACAAAAGACTTAACTCCGTTTCGTTGACAATCAGCCGTAGACGAGAGTCTTCATGCATGGCTGATTGTCAACGAAACGGAGTTAAGTCTTTTGTCAAATCTGCTTTTTGCTACGGCAGGCACCCAGTGAAACGAATTCGTTTGTTAAAATTATGAAAATGTAAGGGCTACTTTAAACAAACAGAACTTTGTTATTCCTAGCTCATTTTTCTTGATTGAGGTGTCATATGAAAGAGCAGAAATGACCTTTCTAGAAATACGAATTTTTCTTTAAAATTCAGATACCGCCCGCCAAAATACTTTTTGGTTTCCTTCCTTCAAATTGCTTTTAATCACTCATGCGTGAAATATGCATCACTCGAGTAGCATCAACTGAAAGAGGAGACTCTAAGCTTTCCAAATATGTATCATTCATTAATTATGGTTGTGATTAAGTTATGATAAAACATCGATACTTCTCGGTTTCGTTTTTTCTGGGACGCACTGTATAATGCAAATTTGATCAAAAACATGCCATTTTAAAAATCGAAATAGCTCTTCAGTTAGTCCGTCGACCCCCAATTTTTATACCATGGTTGGAAAGAGCATGTGTTGGAGATATGATATCATACCACCCTGACTCGTACAAAGTGAAACAAATCTTCATATTCGCATCTAAACTAAAGAAAATGTATGTTGTGATGACGTCATTTTTGTCTTTGTTTAATTGGGGGTAACTTGCTTATCAGCGATTAATTTTCTCCCAGATTTTGATATGTTGTAGCTGAGCTAATTCTCTACAAGCAATACGTGCCTTCAAGGTTGTTTCATCGCAAAGCATGCCGGGACATAATTCTAGTACATTTTCACCTTCGCCGTGATCAGCTGTCCGTTGCAAACAACGGGATTCTTATCGAAGCAACATCTTAATCTTGTACATAATCCGCTATTCTGCAGTGATTTTCTTTCAATCCAGTATCATTGGTACGGTAAGAAATCAAAGTTTCTGGTTATTCATTTTATGACAAATAAAGCTGATAGTACGACGTAATGAGAGTGGGCCGGGGTCCAACTTTAGTAAATGTAGGCCTAGATCTAGTCCCGTATGTTCAAATGTGTGTGCATTTTAAGTAGACTGATATTGCCTTATAAATAAGCTGCTAAACACTCGTGTTTTAGGTAGAAGTTAACCAAATTTACAGTAAAAATGAGACTTAATGTCTCAGGAAATATGAATAGATCCTATAGACTATACATAATTGATATTGGAATAGGATCTACTAGAATGGCCGACAGTTAGATAGTGATGGCAATTAAATGTAAAAAAGTAAAAGAGGCCATGAAATCGTTAGATTTGTCGACCTGGATAATAGTCTGATATCGATGACCTCAACTTGAGCATCTACATGGGTCGACATGAACTTGTGTTGAAGAAGTGATAAGGATTCTTTTGTTACAATTATTCTTGTGGTCACAAACTTAAATTTGATTGCCTTTTTCCTTTTATTTATCAGTTGCAGCATCATCGAACACGATGACCGATGAATCAGAAGATGACGTAGATGTTACTAGAGAGCTCATTTCACAATGGACAACAGAAGTGCTACGTGACTTTCTACAAGGAGGAGACTCAAGCTTGTAATTCGAGAGTCATTATTTTATGGGTGTTCTCTGAGCCATCCGAGGTTAAGACTGAGAGGAACTGGACAATGGATGGATTTGGGAGGGTGGGGGGGGGGGGGGGTGGGTAGGAATGCAGAACTGACCTACTATGTATGTATGTACCTCCTGGATAAGGACCCTCCATCACTAGAGGGAAAAATAATGAGAGACTTCAAAGAGGGGAAGGCATATATTTATTTTGCCTTGTGAAAAAATTAGATTTAGCCCCTAAAAAAGCGTTC